>KV459452.1:0-109241 GCA_001662645.1 Pseudogymnoascus sp. 03VT05
AGCCGGTACCTCGTAGAAGTGGTGCTTAAAGTGTAACGCTAGGTCTTAAACGTATAAGACTCATAGAGGTTTCGTTGGTTTAACTTAACAGAGGAGGCAGGGGATCAGACACAAAGGCTTTTGTAAAACACATTACTAGTATATAACAAATACTGTATTAAGTTAAGCACGAAGCTCCTATCTAAGAACTAACTATCTACTTATATAGAGGTGTCGTGCCAAAGGGATATTCTGGATATTTAGATATTCCTAAATATCCTAACTATCCAAATATCCATCATGTGGCCAAATGGATATTCTAGATATTTGGATATTCCTAAATATCCCAACTATCCAAATATCCATCATGTGGGGTTAGGGATGCTATTAGTTCTAGAGACCTGTCGTCCTAGGAGTCGCCTAGCCAATCACATCCTAATCCGAGCCGTAACAGGTAGGTTCTATACTATGCTTTTTATTTATGTATGTAACAGATCATTCATTTAAGAATTAGATGTCTGTTGCAAGTTGTTTGTGGAATGATCATAGTTATTCCACTATGATCTAGGCCTGTTCTACTCTTGCTTTATCTAGTCTTAGCTGCCTATATGCTTCTAGCTAGTAGCTGTAGTTAGCAAAGAATAGTAAGACTTTCGTTGCTTCTACTATCATGCTGTTATATACAAACTGTATAATGGGTAAAATCTGAACCTAGTTATCCTGTTAATAGTTGACATAACTCTATAAGTACTGTTTAAGGGTCTAATTTAGTCTTTCCATTTAACTGTCTATTTAAGGGTGAAAAGCTGTTGACAGCTTATAGTTTGTTCCTAACAGAGCCATTAATGATTTCTAGAATTTTAAGGTGAAGAGCTTGTCTCTGTCTAAGATTATTTCTTCTAGCATCCTATAATTAGCTAATATGACTTAAATAAAGGTGTATGCAAGTGCTTTAGCATCACTAGCCTCTAGGTATAGTATGAATTTCCTATACTTTATAAATCTTTCTATAATAACAAGGATAGAGTTATATTCTACTCCTGTTAACAGATCTTTAGAGAGCAGCAGCTTAACTATAAAGTCTAAAGCTATTGATTTCTATGCTCCCTTAGGTACTAGTGTTAACTTAAGCTGTCTATAAGGCAAGTGCCTATTAGATTTTAACTTACTACAAATGTTGCACTCTCTAACCACTGTTTCTACTTGCTTCCTTATACCTAGGAAGTAGTAGTGTCTAGCAATTCGTTTAAAGGTTTATGTTACTCCCTAATGGCCATGTGCTAGTAGCAAGTGTTGTTCTTATACTAGTAGGCGTCTTATTTAGCTTAGGACATACACTAATCCTTTATATTAAATTAGTCCCTATTTATTAATAGTGAAGTTGCCATTAACTTTGTTTAAGACTCACTTTGCACATTTGTCTATTACATAAGCTTTCTTAAGTCTCTTTTTAAGCTCTATGTCCTTAACAATTGATATTGTTGCTAGTAGCTTGTTATACTATATTCCTATGTCTGTTTTCTTTAATATTGCTCTAGGTCTTTCTTGTTTCAGGCTAATGTAGTTAGTCCTTCTACTAAGAGCGTCTACTCTTACGTTGTCTAAGCCCTTATAATATGTTATTATGAAGTTGTAGGCTATAAGTGTCTCTACCTAACAGACTTGTCTACAGTTTAACACCTTAGTTGTAGTGAAGTATATAAGGTTCTTATGATCTGTCTATACCTATATAGGGTAGGTGGATCCCTTAAGGTATACTTGCTATTACTTAAAAGCAACAACAATAGCTAGTAGCTCCTTGTTGTGAATGTCATAGTTAAGTTCTATAGGTGACAGTTTTCTAGAGTAGTATGTGATTAGTTTGAACTTACTGTTCTTATCTAGTTGGTTTAGACATACTCTAATTGCAAAATCAGAAGAATCCGTTTTAAGGATAATCTTCTTTACAAGGTTGAATGTAGTAAGGATAGGTGCTTCTATAAACTTTGTCTTAAGTTCCTAAAAAGCAGCTTCTGCTTTATCTGTCTATTTAAACATAAGATCCTTCTAGGTAAGCTCTGTAAGTAGCTAAGCTACCTTAGAATATCCTATAATAAACCTTTAGTAGAAGTTAGCAAAGCCTAAGAAGGCCTGTACTTCTTTAACTATAGTTGGTATTAGCCATTCTAACACTACTGTGACCTTTGCTTAGTCTATCTTAATGCTATGCGTTCTAATAATGTATCCTAAGAATTCAACTTAGTTCTTATGGAATTTGCATTTTTCTAGCTTTAGAAGTAAGTTATACTTCTCTATTTTTTCTAGGACAAGTTTAACATACTTAACATACTCTTCTTTGCTCGTTAAGTATACTAGGACGTTGTCTAAGTAGACAATGACGAAAATGTCTAAATACTTATGTAAAGCATCATTCATTAGTCATTATATAGATGCAGGTGCGTTTGTTAGCCTAAAGGGCATAACTTGATATTTAAATAGGCTATAGCAGGTGTAGAATGCTGTTTTCCACTCTTCCCTAGCCTTAATTCGGATCAGGTTGTATGCTCCTTGCAGATCTAGCTTACTGAAGATCTTTACTCCTTAAAATCTATCATGTAGTTCGTTAATTAAAGGCAGGGCATACCTGTCCTTTACTGTAATATTGTTTAACGTTTAATAGTCTACACATAACCGTAAGGAACCATCCTTCTTTAGTACAAATAGTACCAGACTTCCTGCTAGTAATATAGAGGGTTTAATGAATCCTTTTGCTAGGTTGTCATTAATGTACTCCTTTAGTACCTTTAGCTCTTTTTCTAATAGCTGGTATATTAGTCTAAACGGTGGACTCTTGTCTTTCTCTAAGGGTATCTTATGATCCCATAGTTAGTGCTTAGGAAGCGCCTTGTCTTTAGGGCCTTCCTAGAATAGCTTGCTGTATTCCTTATACTCTACTAGTATACTCGTTAGTAAGGATGCCTAGGCTAGGTCATTAGACTTAGTAGAGGTCACACACACCTCACGTTAGTCCTAGGAGGTCCTTCTCCCTTTTTGCATCATGTCTGTTTTTTCATATGCATAGTAGTTTAAGCTAATCTCTTCCTATACCTAGTTGATGTATAGATTATATTGCTTAAGCCATAGCATTCTAAGGATGCATGTATAGTTGTCTATGTGCATAATATTAAACTATATTATCTCCTTATGCCCTTATAGCATAACTATCTCTAATGGGACTTTTTCTAGAGTCACCATTCTATTGTTTAATGAGATTGGTTCCCTATCTACTACCATTAGTAGGTATAGATTGGATTTTAATTATGTCTGAATTCTGTAGGTGTTAGCTACTTTCTTTGTTATAAAGTTGCCTGTTGCTCCTAAGTTAATCATTACTTAGAGGTGTTGCTTTTGTATCTTAGCAACTACATATAGTTACATGCTGCCTATTATAGTGCATAACTGTTTTATACTAGGCCTCTTCTTATTACTTGCTAGTAGCCTACTATTAAGGACTCCTAGTTTTTTAACTCATCTTTACTTAATAGTTCTAGTGAGGCTGACCCTTCCTACTTAGGTCTGCTGTTTAATAGGTGTAGGTAACTTTTAAACACCTATTCCTTCTTAAGGGGTAGTTCCCCCTTAGACTGACTTTAACTAAGAGCATAAACTTATTTTATGTCTTAGAAGTGTATCTAGGGTAAGGATTAAGGAACAACTAATACTAGTGTTTCTTTTTCTAGTAGAGTTTGCAATTATCTTTGCTATAATACTCCTAGTAGACGTATAGGTGCTAGGGATGATTAGTCTCTATTGCATCTGTCATTATTAGTTCCTGTTAACCCTTGTCCTATAGTTGGTCTTCCCTTAGAGGTGTGGAAAACGTCTCTAGTTGTTCTATAGCTCTCCATTCTAGTCATGTAGTAGGTTTTACTTCTCTATCCTAAAGAGTATCCTATGCCTTCTGTGTATAGTCCTTTAGGTCCTGCTTTTAGTCCTAATAGTACTACTTAACAGCTTCTAGGCTTTCTTGTTTAGCCATAAGCTTAATTTCTTTCCTAAGCCATTCTTCTTACTAGCTCTCTAGTCTTATGACTGTTGTAGAGGCTCTGTGCTCCTACTGGTTGTTGTTTATCTAGTTGTAATATTCCTATAGGTTGTCTCCCTAATCATCTACTAGGACTTGTTGTAGGACCTTATAGAGTAAGCTCTTATAGATGCTTTTAATTATGGAAATCTTCCTATCTCTGTCTAGTTCTTCCTAAACCCTCCTAATCTTGTTGTATGTAAACTTAGCCATGTCCTTTACAATTCCTTTACATTATAAATTCATAGGTTGTTTTAGTGCTAGTTTATCATACGTTTCTTGCTTAGAGGTTGTGAGGGACTTAGCCTCTAATTCCTCCTTAGAGCTTTTGCCTTTAGGCATGCTGTTGCTATTTATTCCCTAGTCTTACTAGCCCTAGAATGTGGCGTTCAACTGTCCTTACTAAGTGGAGTTAAGTTGTTTACTAAACTTCTTATTACTGTTACCCTTCCTTAGTTGTCTATAGTCTCTAGCTATATAACTAGGCTTATTATAGTTAAAACAGAGTTTTTCCTTAAACTACCTGTCTTTCTTAGGGTTGCAGGGCTGTCTAGGTTTAAACGTGGCATTAAGTTCCATAGGGTCTAACTAGCAGTTATCCCTTAGATGATTGTCTCTTTAACGTCCTTTGTTCTTCTAGTACTTGTTGTACTTCCTAGGTCTATTATAGGTTTGCTTCTCTTTCTGAAACTCATACAGTTAATTGTTAATTTAGACTATGTGCTTAATTAGCAACACTATATCTGTTAGCTGATTTTCCATTTAGGTGAGTTCTATGCAAACGTGGCTCTTTAGACTATAACAGTAGTAGCTAAGGAGTGCGTTAGTATCCTATTTAGTTTAGTTTCCATATCTCTAGAATTCTATAGCGTACGTGAGGGTGCTGCTAGTCTGCCTTAGTTAAAGCAGATAGTCCTTAGTAGTCTTAACCTTATTAATGTTGCTAAACATGCAACAGATTTCCTTCTAAAATCCTTTCTAGTCTCTAAACATAGACTATGTTGTGGCCATGCTTCCACACGTGTTCTTATATAGGACATAATCCTTAAGGAAGGGCTTAACCCATTATAGGGCTTCCCCCCTAAGGTAGGACATAGTCTATAAGGCATAGCTGTCTATAGTAGGGAACTTGTCGTCGTTAAAGTACTAGTACAGTTTGACCTGTAGTAGAAACACTTTAAGATCCTTGCAGTTGCTAGAGTATGTGTTAGGCAACTTAATGCGTAAGGTTTCCCTAAGTTCGTTAATAGCTAGTGTGTTAGGCATCTCTTCATTCTTAGGCTTAGACTTCTAAGATGAAGTTGGTGTAGTAGGGGCTTTCCCCTTTAAGCTAACAACAGACATGTTGCTTTGTATATGAGCTGGTACCTTATAGAAGTGGTGCTTAAAGTGTAACGCTAGGTCTTAAACTATAAGACTCATAGAGGTTTCGTTCATTTAACTTAATAGAGGAGGCAGGGGATTAGACACAAAGGCTTTTATAAAACACATTACTAGTATATAACAAATACTATATTAAGTTGAGCACAAAGCTCCTATCTAAGAACTAACTATCTACTTATATAGAGGCATTATGCTAAAGGGAATAGTTAGAATAGCAAACTCCATTACTATTCCTACTATTCCTGCTATTCTATCACGTGCCATAGGGAATAGTTGGAATAGCAGACTCTATTGCTATTCCTGCTATTCCTACTATTCCATTACGTAGGGTTATAGATGCTATTAGTTCCTAAGACCTGTCGTCCTAGGAGCCGTTTAGCTAATCACATCCTATCCTAATCCTAGCTGTAACAGTAATAGGTTCTAATTATACAAGTGCTTATATGTTAATTAAAGTGTTAAATCCACTTGTACCTAATTGAAGTTAAAGTCCACCTATTCTCACTTAGTGTAATCACCTAATTGTCTAGCAATTCTAAGTCCTTATACTATATAGAGAGGTGGTTCTACGCCTTAAAAATAATAAACAGCAGGAGTGCCCATCTATACAAATTAACACCTTAAATAATCAACATCTACTCTCTATTTCTAGGCTGTATAGTCTTTAGACAGCTCTTTGCTTCTAAGCTTGTAACTACCTTTATAGTAGTAATAACTCCTATTGTAAAACCTACTTCATTAAAGTTGTAGATATCCTACTCTAAGATACTATATTTTGCAACTATGTTTTATATAAGAGAGAACCACCCTTTAATTATCTTTAGATCTTTACATTTTGCTCGTTTATAATTGTACTTCTAACTAAACTTTGCTTTAATTTCTATACGACGCTTAATGAAGTTGGTAGTCTAGTTCTTCCTAATAGGGCCCTTGCTTTGTTTAGAGAGTAGTAGGTCTGCCATTTCTTGTATAGCTTATAGCTAGGGCGGAAATCCACGCGAATCTAGGTTAAGGATGTACTAAACAAGAGCTGACTCTTTGTATAGAGTCAACTTATATGAGTTGGGAGTAGAGTTGCGTTAGGAAGCTACCCCATTCATTCACTCTTATAAGGTTAAATAAGGGATATCATATGACATTGCAGCAGCTTAAATACTTTAAATATGGCCTTGTTTAATTAATTAGATAGCTAGTAGTATCCTACCCTCTTAATTAGAGGTTTTAGCTTAAGTTAGTGTTGCTATAAGTTGAATTATGTTAAGTTGACACGTTTTGGTGTTTTAGTGACTAGTTTGCTTATGTGACTAGTTTGCTTGTGAAATACATTATATACTAGTAACGTGTTTTACAAAAGCCTTTGTGTCTAATCCCCTGCCTCCTCTAATAAGTTAAACTAACAAAACCTCTATGACTTCTATTTGTTTAGAAGCTAGTGTTACATTATTATAATCCTATAGGTCTACTATAAAGGATATAAAAAAGATAAAGGGGGAGCCTTACTCCTATAATCCCTCTTATACCTAAATAGGGTCTATGTTAGCTATTACACCTCTCTAACTAGCCTATGCCTAGCATATAACCTATAGCTTATCTATAACTACCCTAAGTAAGGAGGCATCCTTACATTATAAAGCTTAAGTTTCTCTCTATATTTAAAGAAGCATTTAAAGCTACATTTATAAAGTAGAACATTAAGAGTAGGTTCTAAGCTATAAGACTAGTTCTATATAAGCTATAGAATGTTCTCTCTTACTTAAATCTACACTTAAGAACTTTAACCCCTCTAATAGTTAAGCATAATAATTAGACTTTAAAGACTCCTTAAACTATAAGAGAGTTTGATTTTTAAACTAAGCATGTTAAGAACTACATTATATAACATTAGAATAGCTTACCTATATTAATTAATAACGTACTAAGTAGCTTGCTAAAGGAGCTTAAGTTATAATGCATTCTACTATTCTACTTAAGGTAGAAGTTAAGGCTCTATAAGCAGCAAATAAATAGAAAAAAAGGAGGGAAAGGAAGCGTAAGAGGCATATTGTAAGGCGGACCTCACGTGCCATCACGTGAGGCGCTACGCTGAAGGCAGCCCTACAGTGGAGCTGCCATTTAGGTATAGCCCGGTTATTAGGGTTCACGGTATGGGAAGATATATCAGGGGCTAGAGCCTTAGTGGAGGACTCTAGTCAATAGTTGCTGTATTTACGTAGACCTATTGTGCTTATAGAATACGATACCTTCCTGCCTCCTGACCTGGTTCCCTGGACTCCCGTGAGACCCTTGGGCCTACGCTTTACACATATAATGTAAGGGGAAAGCCTCTCTATATAAGATGTAGAGGATATCCTTTAGGGTGCTAAGGTTGATGCTTAAATCCGTACGGAGGTGGCAAGCGAGACCATATAGTAGGTAGGTTCTACAGGCTGATAGAAGCGCTATAGAATATGTAGTATTATAGGCCATAATTCCCGTATGTGCGAGAGGCGCTAGGAATCAATTACAATTGAATAAGGTCATTATGTAGGGTGGTGTTGTGGTAGTAGGTAGTAATAGTCAATTCTAGTGTTTTGGTAGGTCGCACGTGAAATACGTTACTTAATATACTTAATCACCAACACAACAGAACCCTATCGCAACCAACTTGGGCGCCGTGCAGCAGTCGTGTTAGGCGTCAGCCTAGCTAAACTTAAGATGTATTCCGACGAAGGTTATGGCCCCAACCTACGTAGATTTCCTTTGCGTGTTTACCCCTCCTTCTTCTTCTCTAGACATCTTACCTCGAGAAACATCACGACGAACACTACGAGAGATGCCTTCCGACCCGATTGTATTCGACGTAAATGGTCTATATATTATCCTCTCGGACATTGGCAATGAGAGACAGTTTTACTGGGGCTTCTACCTTGCAACCGAACCTAATAGCGGCATTATCTACCATGTAGTTAATGGGCCTCAGACTGGGTATCATTGGAAATACCAAACGAAGAAGAGTCACAACGTTCCAAGCTCGGTAGCCCTACTCACCGGCATGAAGGTTGCCGTGATCGAGCCTCTGGTCCATGAAGCGCTAGGAGAAAAGCTGGCTACTGTACCAGTCGAAGATTCGAGCCGCTATGGTCTCATTACATGCCGTATTTGGCTTAAAGAGGCTCTACACATACTCGATGATGAAGGATTTATCAAACTTATTGGAACTGTCTCATTAATAGAGGATGAAACTGCCGCTGATAATAGGCCTCGGGGCAAAAGAACAGTTTTTAAGTGTGGGCGATGCAGTGCTTAGGCTGATAGGATGGGACTGGGTGATCACAGAATAGTCCGATTTAGGATGTCATATTGCAATATATATTGACGAGGATAACGCTGGCTAGAACTCTGCCTCTAGTATAAATAAATTAGGGAATATTGAAATGCTCATGGTCTAAATTTTCACCTGCTTCTAAGCAGTCGAAGCTCCACCTAATTGTCTTGCCTAGCTTTAAGAGATGCTACTTTCCCACTCTATATACCTGTGGTGCAGGACAATCTGTATTCTGTATAAAAAAGCTAAAATAATAATAGTTTATGAGGTATATAAATACTAAATATGGTAGTCGAACAACGTATCGGTACATATTAAGCAGCCATTGCCTTCTCCCAATCGGCTTTCACGTTTTTGTAGACATCATCTTTCGTAAGGATATCAAACCCAACGAGCGCCATAGTTTTCCCAACTATGATCGCCTTATCATGAGCGACGTCAGTCCCCGCAGCTTTGGCGAAAGCAGCGTTGTGTGGGCCAACACCATCTTCCGAGGGAATGCAGAACATAGAATGGAGCGAGGGCATGGCTTGGCTAACATTGCCTATGATTGAGAGACCGTGGTTAGCATATTATATATTTGGCTTCAACTCTCGCACATTACGGAATACACACCTTGATCTGTCGAGCCTGTCACGATGATTGGCGAGATATTCGTGACCTGTTGTCCATATCTTGCAGTGTGGTCGGTGTACAGACCACATATGGTTTCGTTCAAGACGACATCGGCGTACAAAGCCCCGCTATAATGCCAAATATTAGCTCCGATCACAGGGTGCGCAATGTCTGGATGTAGGGCATCCTACTATGTAATCTCGACATCAGCGCCAGTTGCTAATGCAGCAGCATTGATGCAATTAACTACCCTTGCCGTTAACACCTTCAAACTCGCCAAACGCGGGCTTCGCGCCTGGTACGCTGCTTTGGCATATGCTGGGATGACATTCACTGTCTTCTCAGACTCGAGTAGGACATTGTGGATACGATCATCCGGCGCCGTCTGCTGGCGGAGGAGCGAGATATTATTATACGCGGCAACTACAGAGTCAAGGGCATTAACTCCCTTCCACGGGTTGCCGCCAGCGTGGGCATTCTTCCCACGGTATTCAGCACTGAGGAATTGGCGGGCAATCATGCGGACACCAGCCACGCCATCATTAACTGCGTCTCCACTGCCACTCATTTCACCTGAGATGGGATGACTGCACGGCATTAAGTCAGTATCAAGCTTCGAGTGAGAGGTAGGAAGTACGTACGCCATCATCGAGGCATCAACACCTTTGTAAGCTCCTGCCTCCAGCAGTTTAATCTTCGCACCTGAGCCCTCCTCGTCAGGGGTTCCAAGCAGCTGTACTCTACCTGGGACACCCAGCTTCTTCAGCGACATGGATAGTCCTAGGAAAGCTGCCACAGAGCTAGTGGCGATAAGATTGTGGCCGCATGCATGACCAATTCCTGGAAGACAGTCATACTCGGCATTGAAGTTGACGAGACGACCTCCCGAGCCAGAGAGGACCTCAAACGCGGTGGGTCTGCCATAGGCCGAGCGCGTAACTGCATAGCCTTGTTCTTCCAAGAAGGAACACAGGGTGTCATGGGCCATGAACTCCTGCTCACCAAGCTCAGGGTTCTCCCATATCTGGAAGAGGTTAGAATGGAGATAAGCTAAAGATAGGAGATACAGCCTCAAACGTCATACCTTTCTGTTGACTTCCCGCAGTCTCTGGTTCAGGCTATCAATTGCTGCGTCGACTTCAACTTTGATATCGCCCGCAGAAGTACTGGAATCGCCACCCATGATTGGTTTATAATTAGAAATCTGACTGGAAATTCTTGGATGGTTTAATAATCTGTGTATATTGATGTCACGAATATGGTTATAGTAAAGTATAAGGGTTGTGAGCCATCAGCCTCTCTTCTTATACGCCTTTCATTGATATTGCCGGCACCACTCCCGAGGGCGGGGGTGGCCATTGACTCCATATCGCAAGGCCAAATCGCCAGGCAGAAAGTGGGTTCCGCACTGTTTTGCCGACGAGATACTGGTGGGATATTGTCTCTTTTGCCGACAAGATAGTGGTGGGATATTGTCGAGATAAACTCCCCATACATTATCACCCCTAATCGCCACATTTGAAGTTAGTTTGTTTGTCGATTGAGGCCAATCTGCCGACATGGCGGGCCGAGATTCTCAAGGTCGAGACTCCCCCAGCAGCGATACAAAGATGATTGGTTCCTATATTGCCGACGAGACTAGCCCTGGCGCTAATTGGCTGGTTTATTTTCCGACGTCGCCTCCCTATACACGCTCTAAAACGGGAAGTGGACGCGGCTAACGCTAAAAGTTTTGGGCCGTCGTTTAGTTGGCTATCAATCACCTCAACCCCCTCATATCTACGTATTATCAGCCAGAGTGGGTTTTATTATCTTCCCCATATTTTCATATCTCGGAATTCGTCCGTTGTTATGGATCCAAAACCAATCAGCTACTTGTTACTCCACCTAGAATCTGGGGAAATAAGGCCCCGTGTGGGGAAAGCGTGCGCCATGAAATAGTCGTACAAGATAAGGGGAGTCTTGGAAGCTAGAGCTGGGCGATTATAAAGGGATTCTGACAACCGGATATCTGAGCGTGATATTCTTCAGCTTCTGTGATACTCTCTCACATAAATCATCTCACTACAATCTGACATTATGGCAGAGAAGAATATCGACGCACATGTGGTACCCAATGGGCAACCGCTTTCTTCCTCAAGGAGAGGCTCGGTGTCGAAGAGTGCGGAGCCGTTCCAGACCGAGATTGAAGATGTCGCCAATATCCAGGTGACAGACGAACAGAATCGCAAAGTATTGCGGAAGATTGATACGTTGTGCGTGCTCCTTGGTCACCCCCTGCCGCACCGGCCTCCATTAACTGATGCCTAGTTTAATGCCTATAATGGGATTCTGTTATATGCTTCAATTTCTCGACAAAGGTGCTCTGGCTTCCTCGACATTGCTTGGTATCCTTGACCCGAAAACAGGAATTGTGAGTTCCTCCGGAAACTCGAGATAACAAGCCTTGATGAACTAGGCTGACATCCCGACCCCGGCGAGAAGCACCTGAAAGGTTCTGATCTTGCATGGTGCTCTGGCATATTTTATTTCGGATACATGGCATGGAGCTTCCCCAGCGCCTACTTAGTTGTTCGATTGCCGATCGGGAGATATCTATCCTTGGCCGTTGTCATATGGGGTGGCATATTGATGGCCACAGCTGGCTGCACATCATTCACTGGCCTGGTGACACAGCGCTTTTTCCTCGGCGTTGCAGAAGCAGCTATCGCTCCAGGCTTCTCCCTGATTACCGGCATGTTTTACTTGCGCAAGGAGCAGCCTGTTCGCCAGGCTGGCTGGTTCCTCGGCAACTGTGTTGCACTGGTCCTGGGTGGAGTGGTTTCATATGGCGTTCTCCTCATCCCGAATCCAGCTATCCCACACTGGAAGCTGCTATTCCTGATTGAAGGGGCGGTTACTGTCGCGTACGGTGTGTTCATGTACTTTGTGCTGCCAGACTCCGTCTCAACCGCCTGGTTCTTGAAGCCCGAGGAGCGCCTCATTGCATTGGCCCGCACGCTCAAAAACAAGACTGGTGTCATGGATAATGGTAAATTCCGGTGGCCACAGCTTTGGGAAGCCCTCAGCGACCCCCAAACTTGGTTGCTGGTACTGTACACATTCTGCATCGATCTCCCCAACGGGGCTTTGACAACTGTAAGCCAACCACTCAATGCAGCGCATCACAGAACATAGGACTAACACCATTGATCTAGTTCCAACCCCTCATTATCAAAGGAATGGGCTTCAGCACCCTCAAGTCGATTCTTCTAGGCATGCCTATGGGAGGCGCTGAAATTGTCTTCCTAGTGTTCACTTCGTATCTCGCATCATATCTTCGCAACGCGCGCGTGTTGCTAATGATCTTCAACACGGCAGTTGCTCTGGTCGGGATGGTGCTCGTGTATTGTCTCGATAGCCAAGCCGGGCGCATGACGGGCCTTGTGTTCACAGTCGTTTTTGCGATAAATATTCCCATCTCCCTCAGTCTGGTCACATCCAACGTGGCTGGGTTCACAAAGAGGAGCATAGTGAGCTCGATGATGTTTGTGGGCTACTGCGTTGGAAACATCATCGGCCCGCAGTTCTTCCTCTCCAGCGAAGCGCCAGTGTACAAGGTTCGTCACCTCCCTCTCGAGGTCCTTTCGATTGCTAACAATAGTAGACCGGTCTCATGTCTTCGCTCGCGGGATATGCGTTCAGCATTTTCTTCCTTATTTTGTTGTATCTGTACTACCACTTCGAGAACAAGCGGAGAGATAAGCTCTACGGTTCTGAAACCACGATTAATGCTGATCAGGAACTCGCGGATGAGTTATCTAACCAGACCGACCGCACGATCACGAGTTTCCGTTACCTATTGTAACATCTCTTTAGCGTCAACCTATCTATTTTCTGTATCCTGCGTGCGCGCACTTTTATATAGCAACACTGTTCTTTAGCGATTGATTATATTTCATGCTACCTGAGCATACTATATACTATTGAGCTGTGTGACCCGAGGATAGTGTGAAGATAATAAATATATACACGTAGTTAAATTTATTGTGCGTAAAAGTCATTTCCCAGTAACCGAAGGTGTTGCCCATTCCTCTACCGTCTGACAAGCAGTCTGTCCCTTCAAGGGCAAAAGCTGCCCTTGTCCTGGGTGCGTATCCATACTCTGGATTCGCCATTGTTTGCCGCGCTCTGAAACGCACCTCCGGAACCTGCGGTTACCGTTGTGCAGGTAAGGAGGTCGACAATTGTATCCCCGGAATCGAACTGGGACGATGGGACGCTGAATCCGTTGGTTGTACCCGCTGCTCCGACATTCGACACGACAACCACTACCGGGCCCCTCTTCATTGCCAGATACTGACTCGACGTGCCAAGAACCTCGGCGCCCCACGCGAAATACTCCGCCTTGCCCGCGAGATTCGAAGCAATGTCTCTAATCTGATGTAGCTGCGCAATATGCGTATACAGCGCCGCATCGGTATTATATCCACTCCCCCACAGCGCTTCGCGATTATTCGGGTCCGCTGCACCACCAAAGCGGTGCTCGAAGCCGTAGTACACCACCGGGATACCAGATGCGAACATCAAGTACGTGGCCGCATTTCTATCTCTCACCACGTCGTTGCCTTGACGGCTGGCAAAACGCGGCTGGTCATGGTTATCGAGGAAATTTGCCATAGCGTTGACGTCTTTGAAGGTAGAGACCAACGTACTTATCATGCTGGAAAGACGGCTGAAGTCTGCGCCCATGAACGAGTCGATGAGGGCGTACCACAGCGGGTAGTTGAGCACGCTAGATATAGGGCCTTCGTACCCCGCCACGAAATCGGGGTTCCCATCGAGCACCTCCCCTGTCACGTAGACGCCGACTGCCTCCTGGAATTGAGTAAGGTATACTTTCGGGACGTGTTTGGCGGTGTCGAGACGGATGCCGTCAATTCCGTAGGTTTTTACAATGTCAGCGACGCTGTTCACCATCGCTGTGAAGACATCTCCGTTCTCGGAATTGACGTCAGGGAGCGAGGGAGTGTCGGTTACGAGCCAACAATTTTCGATCGAGCCTTAGTTATTATAGTCGATGCTGCATAGGGTGTGGAAGGCGGACGCGGTGTTGAATGGCGCTGGGAAGACGGAGTAGTCCACCGAGGTAGAAGCTTGGTTGGCGGCCAAATGGTTGATGACGACGTCTATCATGAGGGACATGCCGCGGCCGTGCAGAGCGTCGGAAAGGCTCTTCAGATCGGCTGCAGTCCCGAAGTGGGGGTTGAGAGAGAATGGATCATTGCCCCAGTCTTGTATGCTGGTCAGGAAGGTTTCATAGAATGGCTGCAAGGGAAAGAGCACTCACACCCATGGTATGCCTGGCCCCACTGGGTACTGTCCTCGATATTATGAATACTATGCCGTGTTAGTAAATGGGTCGTTAGGTTGCGGAGTCCCGAGGGAATTCTTACACAGGAGAAATCCAAACAGCACCAAAGCCCATGCCCTGGATGTAATCGAGCTTATTCTCTATCCCCTTCCACGTCCCACCGCAATAGTTGCTGATATCGCAGTTTGGTGATGTGCCTTCTGTCGTCGCGAATCGATCAGTTAGGACCTGGTAAATTGACGCTTCGCGCCATTCTGCAGCTGTCTTTGCGTTCGCGTTGTTGAAGAATGCCGCAGCGACAGCGAGGTATCGGGCTACAAGGGGCAGGGCGGTTGAAAAACATGATGCTCGCTTTATCCTTTATCCAGGTATGAAATCTGCGCTGTTGCTGGTGAGAGCCATGATTGTGGCAGCTACTGTTTGTATTTGTAGTCGACGTAACACATGGACGAGGTCTCCTTGGATAATGACCCTAAGCGCCGTTTACCACCTGAACGCGAATCGTGAAACACGACAAACTACAACTGCGGGTCCATTTGAGGGTTCCAACAGCGCTCTTCGTCAACGGGCCGAGTTGGAGGAGTCTATTCTATGCTACAGTATGATAAAGTATGAGGGGCAGATGGAGAAAGCTTGGAAAATGGGGAAACCAGGGGGAGGGGATGAGGGGAAACGTGCACTTCCACCAGTTCCACGTGTGCGAAATAGAGTGAAATAGAGTATGAACATCATTACGCGGGGGTGGCACTGACTACCGCCGCACTACCGGCGACAACCCAGTTGAATAGTTGAATGGGTGCAGTAGCGTAGGGGTCTAGGGGAAATTATTCGCGATTATTGGTGATCATTGGTGATAATTTATGATTATGAAAGTGTTTGGAGGGTGTTGGATGGGTCAGTTTAGGCCTTTGTTTATGTACCTTGGGGGTCGTTCGGGCCTTCTGTCGGCGCGGCAAAGGTGATCGGCGGAGTAATTGTCGGGCCTTTTCCACGACAATAAGCGCTAATAGCGCTTGATACAGTACAGCCTCCTCGAAACGGCTTTCATCTAATTTCCCATATGATAGTCTCGAATGCCGCCCGTATTAAGAAAGACATAAATCTATTAAACTTACAGTGGCAGTTAGCTATGAAGAAAGTTGGGGGTTGACGATTTCCTCGACACGTGTGGGGAGCTCCTTCCCCCACGTGTTCCTGCCCAACCAAGCAACAATAAACAATGAGGACGGGGCCCCTAGAGCCTTGGCGCTTAAATTTTTGATGCCTCAGCCGCCAATCGCGTTTCTTTTTCGTCTCAACTTCACACAGCAAATTATCCTCCCTTGACCAAATAATCACCCTCGTAGATAAAATCTATCTTTCTTCATTATTACCCTAAGTTTTGACATATATTTCACCTTTTGCTGCTCTCTGCCAATTCCTTGGGATTGCGCTGATCAGAAACACGATAAGCTTCGTTCCCCCCACGCATCTCGCTCCGGCATGCCTACACTCGCCGTTACAAACTTTAATGTTGTATGCTCCGTTCTTGGCGGCTTCATCACGCTCTTCGGGCTTGTCTCGTACCTATTCAAGGAGAAATTTTATCTCTCTGAAGCCTGTAAGCCTGCCCAGCCAATGATGTCACACGGAGCACCCCCACTAACGACCCCTCGTATCAGTGATATCCCTTCTCGCAGGAGTTGTCTTCTCTCCCCCTGCCGCCAACTTTGTGAGGCCACTAGAATACGCCAATGGCGATAAAATTGCCCTCGAGCAGATTACGCTCGCCTTCTCACGCCTCGTACTTGGCGTCCAACTTGTCCTTGCTGGCGTCCAGCTGCCCAGCCGGTATCTGAAGCGAGAGTGGAAACCGCTCTCGCTTTTGCTCGGGCCTATTATGACCACCATGTGGATGTGCAGTAGTCTGCTGATCTGGGCCATGGTACCCAACTTGCCATTTCTCCATGCACTGGCGGTGGGCGCCTGTGTCACGCCGACGGACCCCGTGTTGTCGAATTCCATTGTCAAGGGCAAGTTTGCGGACAAGAATGTTCCCAAGGAGCTGCAGAAGATTATTATTGCCGAGTCTGGGGCGAATGATGGGCTTGGGTACCCATTCCTATTTCTCGCTCTGTACCTCATCAAGTATACTGGTGAGGACGGCGCCGGCCAGACAGGGGGCGCAGGAACAGCGATGGGACTGTGGTTTTACGAGACCTGGGCCTACACGATCATCCTTAGTGTTGTATATGGCGCTGTTGTCGGCTGGACTGCAAACCAGCTGCTGCACTGGGCAGAGGAGCGCAGGTTTGTCGACCGCGAAAGCTTCCTTGTCTTTGCCATCGCGCTTGCTCTGTTTATCCTCGGAACGTGTGGCATGATTGGGAGTGACGACGTCCTTGCGTGCTTTGTAGCTGGAAATGCTTTCACGTGGGACGATTGGTTCCGTCTAGAGACTCTGGATGACTCGCTACAGCCTACAATCGACATGCTTCTCAACTTGTCGGTATTCCTGTGGTATGGGGCTACATGCCCTTGGGAGTTGTTCCTCAACAATAGCGTCATTCCCCTCTACCGCCTCGTCTTCCTTGGGTTATTGATCTTGGCTTTCAGACGCCTCCCAATTGTCTTCGCCATGCACAAATTAATCCACCAGATTGATGAGAAGCGACAGGCAGTTTTCGTTGGATTCTTTGGGCCCATCGGCGTCTCGGCCATCTTTTATCTCTACATCGGACGAGAGTTTTTACACGAGCTATCTACCGGCGATGCCGAGAGACCAGATGCCGAATCGCTTGCGGAAACGTTGAATGTCGTCGTCTGGTTCCTTGTAATTTGCAGCATCGTAAGTTTCCCTCAGCCCTCTTACCCCCTTGTCACCCTCATTAATACCTTTAGGTCGTCCACGGAATCAGCATCCCTCTTGGAAAACTAGGCTTTTACCTCCCCCGTACCATCTCCCACGCCCTCGACTCCACCCGCGAGTCCGAGCTAGAAGACATCGAGGAGCCGCGCTCCTTCCAGCTCCGTCGCCGCAACCGTAACCGCAGAGAGCGGACCCACTCGGGCGAGATCTCTGCGCCACAGGATGCCGTACTAAATCGCGGGACTGTGATTCCTGCTCCCAGGGATGACACGGCGCCATCGAGTGGGAGGAGCACAGTCGTTGGGAGGGAGAATGGGACAATTAAGTTTGCTAGGGATTCGATTACGAGGGTGGGGTAAGGAGTCGAGGTAGTGCTGGTTCTGGGGATATGTTTACCAACGGTGCTGTAAGGTACCTGGTATTGGTAAGAGGGTCTTGGGCGATTATTTTACTCCCTGGAGTTTCTAGGTTAGAAAGATTTACTGGTAAGGTGACAATATCTACGGAGGGGCCACTTTGCACGGGAAGCTAATGGTGGGAATCTGCATGGGGGCCAAAATCTGCGCGTGGAATCAGGGAGGGGCAGTTGGTTATAACACGGTATACTACGACGACCCTATGTTTGGTGGTTTGCTCTGGCCTACACTACTCGCGTGCCGTGATCAGTAATTGTTACTCGGCAGCTTTAACTCGAGCAGAGCGAGGCACTTCATCCATCAGACTGGTCTCGCGAAATACCCCAGACTCTTCGTCTCAGAAATAGATTTGATTTATTAGAACGTATTGATTGCAATCATTTAGAAACATATAAGACAGTGAATATCTATCTGCTCAGTTCTACAGTTACAGCACCGGCAATTCCCCCATTGGCTTTAAGCTATCGTATCCATGTTGCATTGTCCCTCGGGATTGTCGTGTAGTGCCTGTTTGCATCCAGACGAGACCGGCGCGGAAGCTTTCATATGTTGGTAGCCGAAGGAGACAGACGAGGCTCGGTGAGAAGCAATGTGCTGTATACGACCCTTGGCTTCATTGGGATGTAACTGCATGTGCTACAGCTGCAGAATATGTAGCTGCAATAGTTGTGGCGGACGCATGCAGAGATTGGCGAATGGGATATGAAAATGAGAGGGGTTCGTGCAGATAAACCAACAACATCTCTTCGGTGATGTCCATACAAGGCCATACAGTTTGGGGTGTATCTTCGACGAAGAAGGGTCGTTCCGCACCGCGTCAATTGGTAGAATGCGGGCCGCCCGGCTACCCGCATTCACATGCATGAGCACACCGGTTCTGGACATCCGAGCATGCGACTCTTGAAGCATACGGCTCTACTGGATACATTTTGTTGCCCTACTGCGTAGATCAATCCAGCCTCGCCATTGATGCGGGGACACGTAGGACTAAATCCCAACTGCATGGTTAGCCTCCAAATGTGTCGCAATAGCTATTGAACCATCAGGCTTGCGCGTCTAGGCAGACGCGCCTCAACATCGAAACTCTTGGTGGTGGTGCGGCGAGAATCCAATAGATTTTCTCAATGGCACACCCTCAAATATCCTTTTTGTCCAACATTCTCACTGTCTGGGATGCTTTTCATCGGTGAAGATGCAAGAGTTGGCTACTTAGCCGTCTTATGTCGCCGATGCAATGCAATACGACATCGAATTACTCGGAGATTATGGCTCAACCAGTAGCATAGAAGCACGTTCTGAAACCTGCAAGCCTTGATTTATTATGGGTGAAAATTGAATGGGGGTAGCCAAGGCTTTATTGAGGCACATTGCCGTGATACACTTCCACGAAGATATCACAGGCAACCTAGTTCTATATCAGATGAGGTTCTGCTCTGTTATCAAACTAAAACATCAAATGAGGCATTGGTCGTGAAGCTTTATTCCCTCAAATTCTTCTCTCTGAGAATGCACGCTTGCAATTCCCAAACAAGCTCGTAACTTATTAGCTATCAGTTATCGCCTTATGTCACGGATTCAAGATCCGGCCAGGGCGCTTAGAACAGAGAAAACCCGCAGACAGGCCCCATTGACGTCTAGAATTGGTAGCTTAAAACGGAATTTGTCCAACTCTATTGGAATTGGTAGAAATCACAGCCAACAAGACGACGAAATTGCAAGAATGGTATTAAATTCGTAATTCTGAAGTCCATTGAGAATTTCATCTAACTGTCATTTATCTTAGTCTCCTTCGCGAAATAAACAACGTGGAAAGCGAAACACATCAACCACGGATGACGAGCAACCGAGGACCAACGGACAAAGTGGTAGCCAGTCAAATAACAGCACCACTCGCCAGTCAAGCAATGCTCCTTCAGTTTCCCAGCCGGAGGCAGACCTAATCCCTTTAGCTCAAGAGCTTCGCGACGCATCTGAGCAGTTGTCAAATATTCAGAAGGCCATCGGAGCTATAACTGCGTCGTGTATCCAACATGCAGACGATATTACTCAGATTCCGGAGTTTCGAGAGAGATATGAGAGCTTAAGGGAGGAAGTCGAGAACAAAGACATAACAATTGCAAATCTGCGGACTGCCTTTGATGTCCTAGATCAGAGGGCTGCTTATAAAGATAAAGCTGTCGCAGATGATATCGAGGCCAATTTAGCAAAGGGGAGGAGGTTGGAAAAGGAGAAATTAGAATTTGAACAGCAAAAGAAAGCAGCAGCTGAGGCATTAAAGGAAAAAGAGTCGAAATTGAAAGCCGAAGCTACGAAAACAATATCGCGGCGAGTAGAAGAACAAGATAAGGAGTTCATTGCCCAGAAGACAGCCCTAGAAAATGAGATGGAAAAGCGGAAGAAAAACCAAGAGGAAGAACTCGGAAATTTGAAAACAAAAACTGAAAAGGACCTTGAGACGATTGATAAACTCAAGGCGCAGATTGACAAGCTGCGATTTCAGTCGAAAATAGAGGTTGAGAAATATGAGGATGAGAAAAGACTAAGGGAAGCGTACAAGCAGGACAAAGAAGAACTTGAAGGAAAGTTGAAAGATCTGCAGGAAGAATTTACGTTGAACAGCGAACCTCTGGAATACTAGTAAGTCAAACCCAAACTGATAATTTCCAAGGTAATAGCAACTCACAATGGAATAGTGAAAGCGAATTCCTCAATATCTCACATGCAATACAAAATATATCCCTCCGATATCTAGCTAGAGACCTAAACAAAGAGGTATTTGCCTTTTATCGCTCTGTAGTTCTAACTGACAAACGCAAAGGAGATTGCAAGTTTGCCCAGTGCAATTTCTGTCGCTGACTCGAGATTTTCCGATGTCCCTTTCTCGAATAGCGAAACTTCGAAGCAGCTTAGAATTGCCCATTCCCAGCGGGTGATTTCAGACGCTGTATATGATGTAGTCTGGCAGCCATTTTCTTCCGATATAACGACGGAAGATTCGAAATTGTCTAGGCTTCTTCAAGATGTAGGAGCCGCAGTTGGTACTGGTCGTTCAGCAGATGTCTGGAGAGCAGTCACGATGCGTGCACTTAAATTCATATCCAATGCTCATACACAGCCACAGCACAGTCCGTCCCAAACATTGAGCGCGGCACATGCCATCAAGAGCAGGGAAGACAAACTTATGGAACTCGTTCTATCTGTTCTTGGCCCATTACTGGACCCGTCAGATTTGCTTCAGTTCAAAGCCGACCTTCTACAGATCACCAAACGAGCAATATCCGTCTGGACCACTGCTCAAGCCGACGAACGAACATTTACTGTCAATCCAAAACTTAATCAAGAAAACAAACATGACTGGAAGATCGTAGCCCTTGATTATGTCTCCTTTTATGTCGATGGTAGCAGTCAAGTAGTAGGTTCAAGGAGGCGAAATGCATCTGGCGTTTTTACCCTGTTTCCAATCATCACTGCTACGAAGCGGGTTCAGGTTCAGAAAGCAGGTCCAGCACCCCCTGGTGGTTGGCCCGGCGAAGACCAGCAGCAAGTTCTAAATGCAGAAGTTACACTCATACATGACGGTCTTGGCCTTCCACGCGATTCAGATATAGTTCAGGAGGGGATATCGGAAAGGGAAGAAGTTATGAAGATGAGGATGGTACACCAAGAAGAATTGGAACAGAAAATTGCTGAGAAAGTCGCTAAGAAAGCCCATAGTAGAAACAACTCTATGGCTGGAACCATGTCCGGGTCACCAAGCCCATCCGCATCGTGGGGTAAGAATAAGCTGAGCAGTCAGAAGTCCGAGACTGGAAAGTGAATAAAACACTACACTGGTATGGGTAGGTTTGCTATCCATGTGTAGTGGTGGTCGTCTTGGACTGCAATGGAGTTTGGTGATCTAATGAAATAATATGATATCTTCCACATAGTTTTATTTGTTTTATTACTGGACATGTTATGGTACACTCATGGTGCTAAATTTAAACTAACCTCGTTGTCCACAATATATGCTAGGAGGAGGCTCTCGAAGAACTGGAAAGCCCTTCTGCTGTCAAACTACAACTTCGCATGATTCTTATCTGCTTCAGTCTCAATCCCAATCTCAGTTGTGCACAAAATAAACGTATCCCTCAAGCTCCCCACTCTATACTTCCGATTGACGACCTGGTAATCCTCACTAGCCAGCATATCCGCAAAATGCCAAATGCTCGGATAGTGCGCTAGGGCGACCTCATCCCATCCCTCTCCACCGTCACCATCCTGACGCACCACAGTCCCCACGATCTTTGCAGTTCCGCCCCTCCTCGAGCCTACCGACTTCGCGAACTCGGCGCCGTACTTCAGATACTCCCCTTTCATTCCCTCCTTGAAAGCTAGCAAGTTCAGCATTGATACAGCGCCTTTCCCTTCCTGATTTCCGAATTTAGAAATCCAGTCTTTCAATTCAGGGCTCAGCTCGAGGTTCTGGGAGGAACTGGCAGTGCGCGGCTTGGTTAACGAGCCAGTCAACTCTGGAACGTCACCTGCTTTTGGGTGGAGTAATTGGGCATTCTTGGCCTCAAAGTTTTGGAGAAGGCGAGAGGGTCTATAGAGTTTGATTAGTCCGTAATTCTAGCTAGCAGCACAATATGAGTCGAAGAGCGGTTCTCAGGATTTTATGAAGGGGTCAGGTTGCATACACTCCGGCATGGACAATCCATTGGTGCTGAACCAATCTCCGCAGGTCCGAAGGAAGAGGCTCGGAATTAGGGAGGGTGAGAAGCAGATCCCAATGTATGTTTTGTGCCAGTAATTTATCTGTGGAAGTCGAATTCGGCAGGATGACCCAGCGCACGACCCTTCCTATCGTGAGTGGGGTGGTGGAGGATGATGAAACGGCGGAGAGGAATTGGGGTATTGGCACTGCGAGAGAGAGAAGAAGGACAGTGCAAACTGGCATTTTGAAGATTTACTTTCTTTATAATTCAATGTGATCTTTACAGGTACAGGTCATGTCGAAAGAGGGGCAACGACGGACATCAGGATTGGGCCTCGGCTTGAAAGGTGACGCTTAGTCATCCGGAATGGAGACGGTTAATATGGCATCTCCACCACAGATCTTCCCCAAGGTTGACACGATTCTCGAGGCTGACAATTACCAAGTGGTCTGTTAAAGCCTGTTGAAATAGGTGGGGATTTGAGTGATTCGTCGTGCGGTATGTGTGGCGACACCTTGCTCGTCGACTCTGCAACACTGGAGGCCCGACAAGAATTCTCGGTGAGAGAGGCGGCGATAGACGATGATAACTACATATATGGACCATGGTCAAGCACGTACTGAGGGGTGTCACCGTGACGGTCTTTTGTGTCGGGGTTGGCTCCGTGGCTCAATAACAAATCAAATATCCTCGATGAGTACCGAGCCGCATAATGAAGCGGTGTTTTGCCTCCAATGTCTTTGGTTTGCAAATAGGCGTTCGACGATAGAAGCAGCTCCGTAGTGGGTAAGTCACCGTTCAACGCTGAAAGGTGTAAGGGTGTCCTTCTGCTGGAGTCTTCGGCATCTATATCAAGGCCATGGGCGATCAAGAAAGCAGCTACTTCTGTGTGCTGATTTCTGACCGCTAGATGCAAAAGGGTCTCAAAACGTGAAGTGATAGCATTGATTCTGCAATCTTGATCAGTAAGGAGACGAACAATGTCTAAGTGGCCGCTTGCGGCAGCTTTGTGTAAAGCTCTTGCACCAGCATTATCAATTGCCTCCAGCTTGGGATCGTGCTCCAAGAGAACACGGACTGTCTCTACTGTTCCCTTCGTCGATGCAAGGTGTAGGGAACTCTGGCCATGCGAATCCACGGCATCAATATTTGCCCCATGTTCAAGCAATATGATGGCGATGTCAGCGTTGCCATATGCTGCTGAAAAGTGAAGCGCTGTCCAGTTTTCGCTATAGCTCCATACCGGCGCATTGTATATAGTGCTTGAAGGTGCGAAATGCTCCCTAGCACTTTGCACTTCAAGATTGGCCCCGCAATTAAGTAAAAGGGAGACGATTTTTACATGCCCATTCATAGCGCCATGATGCAATGCCGTTCGTCCCTCTTCGTCCTGTGAATCTATAATGGATTTTTCACGTCTTCTCACTGCTACATGGTCGAGATCATCTTGCCCTATATTTTCCAGAAGCTCCTCGACAATTCCATAGTAACCTGCTTTTGCAGCGAGACGCAGAGCAATGGAGTTATACTCCCAAGATTCAGAGTCTGTTAGTCTCTGTGTGAGGAGTAGTTTGACTATGTCTTCATATCCATGCTCCGCCGCTTCAATCAGAGCAATTCTCTCCGAGCACCACTGTGACTTTTCAAGGCTGACACCCAACGCAAGTAATAGCTTGACGGTAGACCTATGGCCATTTTTGGCGGCTTCTGCGATGGGGCTTTTATGCCGGAAAGTAAACTTGGGATCTAGAATTTTCGTTTTTGACCCTATCAATAACTTGATGACAGAGTTGTTACCGTGGGCTGACGCGTAGACCATGGCAGATAACATCGAGTCGATCGATGGCAGTGGTTTTCGTTTTAACAGCACAGTTACAAGCGCATCGTATCCCATAAGCGCCGCGATATCAAGTAGCGTCTTGTTCGGCATATCCTGACGCCGAAATAACTCAATCTCTTGGAGGTAATCCACGAGTGAAAAACGTGGGGGCTTGTGGATAGCTGTAAGGATGTAGCTGCTCCCAGCCATTTTGAGTGAGAATATGTCAATTATTGATAAATAGGTGATAATCTGAAGTATAATGGCCCGAGGGAGTCCATCTAGGCCCTATTTCGATTATATTAGCTACAAAACACAAAGCCGAGTGGGATAATATAAGTTAAATACTATTCATCAAGTTCAAACTAGAATAATAATTCATACGAGCTGTTTTAGCTACCTTGAATGAGCTAGTCTCCACGGAGGCCAAAGTTGAGCTTGAAATATTCTTTTGTATAGTTCTGCTTCGACCTTCTATCGATTCTTGCCGCGACAGAGATGGGGCATGGTGCGACTTCACACGGAGCAACAGGGATTGTAGTTTCAGCTTCATCTTGTTGTGTATCTAAAATGGCAGACAGGAGAAGTGCGTCAGGCTCCGAAGTCTGGGATTGTTTGTGTCTGTCTCCATCACGAATCCAAGCTGACTAAGTGCCTTGAGCTCGCTAGAACTTTTATCCCCCCGGTCAACTACTGGAAGTAAATGCGGGGTTGCAGTTATGAAGACAAACATGAAGAGGTGTGCTAGTGTGCGCTCCTCTATGAAAATCCCAAAAGAAAATAAAGACAGCGATATTGATTACCGTTTATAAGCTGGTCTATTCCCTGATGGCGCCAATGAGTATCAATGGTCTATAGAACTATATCTTTGGGAAGTCCGTCTTCAGATATTTACAATCAAGTCTTCCACGCCATTGTTCAAGAATATGACTACAACTCATATTTTACCGTATCAATTATCCTTGTCCTCAGTCGCAGCGGCCCTTGTACCTGCTGCGCCCATCTGTTTGATACTGCGCTCGATCTTTCTGTAAGCCCACTCAAAGGAAGGGTACAAGAACGGTCCTATCCGAGAGGAGTTAGCAATTACTTCTTCCGAGAGAGATTCGGGTTATTTCTCCCGAGATATGTCTCAAAACAACACGTATTCATGTCAACCCGGTTATCATCAACTCCGTAGGCCTCCATATGATACGCTGGTGTCACTGTTGTCATCTTGTGGCGGTTGATCTGTGAATGGCCAGGTTAATTCCTGCTTGTTCGAAATGGCGGCTGGAATGGTTTGTACGTACCGCACAGTTCCACGAAAAGAATCGCACTTTCTCGTATATCTGCTGAGGGGAAAGCTTATCACCCCAAACGTGAAGCAGCTTCTCCGACATACCGTAGACTCCGAGTTTGCTTCACAGTGTTAGCTGCCATAGTACGAAATGATGTGATTATGGCATACTCAATCTTTCGCATGCGACCGTACACGCTTAGTTCATTGTACGTCATGCCCTGTTTATCGTTAGAATACGCAACGTTGAGAGCAAATTGAAAATCCTTGCCATATCTGCCTCATCCTCCTATAGCGTATTGTCAGTATCAACCCTGCATTACAAACTGCAATAATGATCATGTAGTCACATACCTGGACATAGTCCTCGGTCAAAGGCTCGAGCTCAGCTGTGGGCGGCGCATCCAAGAATTCCTGGAGGAGGCCAATTCCAAAGTTGTCTTTCTGGGAAGCCCAATGAATGAAGCTTTTCAGATCCGTTTTAGAGATGCCGCCGATGGGATTGATGCTGAAGCACACTTCCGTTAGAGAAACAGTGGGTTAAACAGGATTGGAGGATAGCTTACTCTGCTGATGAGCAATCGTATTTCCTTTAAAGACGCCATTAGCATCGAGGATAAAACTGCGGACAAGATGGTATGCTTACGTATAATACCCACGAATTTGTTCGTCCACGTTAGCGCTTCCCAGTACCAACAAACTTCCAGGAGATCCTTCAAGGCGACCGTTGATCTCGGGAAGAAGTTGAGCCAGAGTGTATGCGTTAACCTATAATCCCTGAGTCAGAGTGCAGTTCTTTGATGACTGATGACTGGAGCATTTGCGTACCATTCTCAAGCGAGCCTGTATATTTCTAGGAGAAAGGTTAGATATATGTAATGGGAAGGAGTTCTTTATTTTCGATTGATTGAGGTCGGGAAAATACAGTGGACGACATACTGCAAGGCAAGATTTGACACTTTTGTGCCGCCATACATCTTAAACTTTGGCTCGAAACCAGTGGTGGCGGTGAGGAGCTTAACTTGCGCGTCAAATACGGGGTCAATGCTGTAGGACTCAAATTAGCACACTGACAATCAAAAACTCGATGCCAGCTTGTTCTCAAATAACAACATTTGCAAGCAACGAAGTCTGGGAATAGGGAACGCACTCGAAGTCCAAGTGATTCGCACCGATAATTTCTGCCAGATCCGCAGCTCTCTTGCGAGTCTCAGGGGAACTGTTCTTCTCCATGCCGATGTAGGCGGTCTGCGCCATATTAGCTGCTGCTGCGAAAAGTCACGATGGAAAATGTCAGCTCCGGGATTCTTACACAAAAGATCCGATTGGCAATTTCCTGTGGACTCTTTGGTTCCCAGGTGCTCCCTTCGCTTTCACAACAGATGCGATGAAGATCTATAAGAACCTGGGGGCTCTCTTGCAACTGAATTGCTCTCAGTATCAAGCGTGTCATAGAATGGACTGGGCCGTAGTAGTTAGCTTGGTATGACCGCTGCTTGAAATAAAGAATTCGAATGTCGCATACCGATAACAGCAGTCGCACAAGAGTCGATTCCACCACTAAGCGGCAAAAAAAAATCCGGCCTGTTTCCTATAATTCCAAGAATCAGTCAATGGGTAATCTAGAAATCCTAGGTGGACTTACGATCTACGGAGATAATCGAACTAAACGTATCTTAATTCAGTTAAGGTATTAGATCGGTTGGTGGCAAAGACTAACTAGATAACACGCGGGGCCATATGCAATTTCTTCTTCGGGGGTATTGTACACAACGGCTCGAGCAGGTGATGGGTGCAGCAAAAGGTCAATCTCATCGGCTTCACTAGACAGGGACACTAAATGCTGCGTCAGCACCTCTACTATATCGCTCATGGGGAACAACTTACTCTCCACTTCGATACGTTCATACTTTGGTTGGTCTCGAGTTTGCATGGCTCGACTTTTATGTTCGCGGTACGATCTTATCTCTTCCAAGTCAATAGTGGCAGTGATAACTTCCACGTCGTTCAGGGAGAATTGGCTGCCTTGAGCAAGGACCTTTCCATTAGCAACAATAAGGGCGCAGCCATCATCTGAATATTATGAGCATAGATCAGCTCATAATTCGGGCGTACTTATAGTACAACCTGTCCCCGTCGCCTGTGATTATATGTCAGCGTTAAATGGAATGGGATAAAATATAGAAGTGCGTAGAACAGAACATACACCCTTGCTGGTTGGCATACAGATATATGCCACCACTCTTCAAAGTTGCTGAGACGATCAGCTCAACCCTCGTGTGAAGCTTGCGCAGTTCGTGGTGGCTTCCGGAGGAGTTAGTGTAGATTTCGCACCCATCCAATCCCATGGCAATGTGAGGTGCTTGGGGCGTAAACTACCAAAAAATCAACATTACGCTTGTAGGATGGGCATATGTGGATACCTACCAGCTCTTCACATGTCTCGCATCCTAGAGCAGAATCTAGAGTAGAAATAAGAGCGTCCTACACAGTTGCGAGTCAGCCTATCTCGAGCCATTTCATGTCCATTGTTAGGTCCCCTACCCCAATTAGCGCCGTTTTCTGTCCCATTCTAAAGGAAAGTAGTGTTAGCGTAAATTCGCCGGAAGCTAGAAACGAAAGAGAAATTTACATCTTGGTGATAGAGCGAGGGTTAAACTAGCACATGGGAGTCAGCTAATTTTCTTCGGGTGCTTATGCGTCGGTCTCATATAAAACTGAGGGCAGGAAAAGGTACGTACGTATCTCATCTCATAGTAGTTGCCATCATTGGCCAACGACAACTTCGGACGAATGAGCAGCTGCGGCAAATAGAGTCAGTATGTGCTTTGTCATGGATATATTTCAAAGCGGGGAGAAGTTGCATACAATTTTCTTGTTGTAAATGATAATCCGGCATTTGTATCTGACAGACTAGACAGCCGGAGAGTTAGTAATTTCGAAATGAGAACCTTGTCTCGCCAGCAAAGGGACCCATAAAGGGGGGGGGTCATTAGGAGATTGAATGTGAATACCTTGTGCTTCATTGGCATACCAACATCCAAAAGGATATCCTGGCAGTCAGGGTGCTCAATGATCTCCGACAGGCATTCCCATGAATGCAGGATCGTGTCATCCTCGAGGAAGTGGTCTAAGCGGCCGTTAATTGGTTTCCTATCGAAGGTGCATATGCAGAAGAATAACTCGACGACAAAAAGCACAGCACATACCCAAGCATCCATATCCGCAGATTTCCAACTCCGGGCCGACTCTAAGCTTGCTGCCAGCAAGCTTCGCCTTCTTGATACTTTCAATAATTCTTTGCAGGTTGCCCTGAAAGTCGAGGGCCCACTGGTTTAAACTCTACATATACCGTGTGAGCTAAGACCTTCAACGAGAGGAAACAGGGAGAGGAGCATACACATGTCGCAACGGTGATAGGGTGGCCCATCTTGCCTCTTTTTGGGATTTGTGCGAATTGTGATGCAAGATGACTCCCTGCAGCGTCATGTATAAGAGGATTGTCAGGTGACCGTCACACTATTTGTCGTCGTTTGGATCACCACAACGCACAGACGGTGGCGATAAGATAAGATCAACGGTCTTATCTTATCGCACATGTATCCCAAATCTCCGTGACGCATTCTCTGTCTCTGGACATTTATCGTCCACCACACGTACAACTTTGCCACTTCTCATGCTACTTCGCTAATCTTCACGTTTCCAAGATGGTCGAGGCTTGAGGCTTGAATCAAAGATACCCAATCCATCTTGCCCAAGCCCAAGTCCAAGCCCAGAGAGTATACGCAACTCGCCATGGCGCGGAGGGCCAGGCGGCAGCCTCGATCGGCCGCATCGACAAGCTCCTCAAGGCACGCCGGACACCGCATTAGCTATCGAGAATCCTCATCAGACAGCGCCGATGAGGTAGATGAAGAAGCTGACTACGAACCTTCTCGAGCGCCAAAGCGTGCCAAAACCTCGTCAAATGCAGCTTCTGCGAGACCCCGCCGCCAGCGGGCAGCGCGGGACGAGTCAGACTCGGACGAACAAATATTGTACGACCAGTCTCCCAGAAAGCGCCGACTATATCCTGCTTCTCGAACCACGACGATAAAGCAGACTATACCAAAGCCGAAGCCCGTGGTGGACGTCGATCGACACAGCGCCGGTGTCATGCCACCATGGCAGACGCTACCATACCAAATACTTCTTCAGATCTTCTACTATGCGTCTTATCCGCTTGTAGATGAACGCACTTTCAACCAAACGGCTAATTGGCAATGGCTATTTCAGACCTCCAAGTTATGTCGTTCGTTCTCAGAGCCCGCCCTTACCATACTATATCGCTCGCCTTGTTTAACGCCAATGGATCGAGCTCACACCCTCTGCGACTTGTTGAAATCCGACCAATCAAATATGGTGTACAATTATCGTTCGAAAGTCGAGAAGCTACAGGTCGAGGTTCTTCAAACAGCAGCTTATACGCTGGCTGGCTCTGGGGTACTAGACCTGTATGGGCTTGTTTTCCACGCTCCGCGTCTCGTGGACCTCGAATTATACCATCAAAAAGACTTCTCTCCATATCGGGAGCTGGATGAGACAATAAAATGGAGCTACCCATCCCAACTCTTTGAGGCATTAGCCAAGAACGTCGATGGCGTTCCGACTCGCCTTCAAAGTTGGCGCTGGAGTTCGCGGATGGTCAGCAAACACCCCAACCCGGAGAACGATTTGAGAAGAATCATAGAGCTGCATCAGACTCCTTGTTTCAAGGGATTGCGCAAGGTAGCATTCATCAACTATCAAGCCCCAGTTCGCCCAAAGAAGATCACTGCGGAATTTGTGGCACCAGAGCACGTGAAACTACTCGCCGAAGCAATATCACATCTTCCCAACCTAGAACATGTCATTTTTGAAGCAAGCTCTCTGCTCAATCACGAGCTGCTTCTTAGCCTCCCAAACAACCTGAAATATCTGGACATTATTGCCTGCAGCGAGCTAGCATCGGATGATCTGGCTGAATTTTTGGTGACGCATGGGAGACAGCTTCGGACTCTCACTCTCAACCACAACCAGTCACTGAGCATATCGTTTCTTACCATATTAGGAAGCGCTTGTCCGAACCTCGTCAGCTTGCAAATGAACCTCACCTACTACAACCTCCACGCGACCTTCAAAGATTCGGAGCCCTTCTTTGACCAGTTACTTCGCGAGAACGAGGTGCCTACATGGCCAACGACGCTCCAGACGCTTGAACTGATCCAACTACGGAAATGGGACGTCGATGCTGCCGAGGTCTTTTTCCGCAGCTTGCTTGATAGTGCCGGGACGCTTCCTCGCCTCCGTACGCTAGTGATCAAGGCCATATTGGATACCATCAGCTGGCGAGACCGTGGAGGGTTCCGCGACAGGTGGCAGAAGGCCTTTGAACGTGTTTTCAAACGGAAGCCAACGCCGCCGAATCCACATCTCAGGTCAATGGGCGCGTACGCAGCGCATAAGAAGCAATTGACAGAACCACCAAAACCCGGACCCCAAGTCATAGACCTTAGCGACGATGACATTCCTATGTCTCGATCGACCCGAAAGCCCCGGTCGACGACAATATTCGACGAGGATGAAGAGCCCAAGAGGCGAACTCTACGCTCGGCCAACCCCCCTCCAAAACGCCGCCGAGTCCTTGAACGGCTGAGCTACAGAGAATCCTCTTCCGAACCTAAAGTCACACCACCTCCAGGGCAATCGCCGGCGCTAAGTCCTAAATCTCGCCATGCCGCGCGCGAGCTCGCGACCCTCCGCAGCACCGCCGGCTTCCACGGCCCCAAAGCGCCGAGTCCCTCGTCGCGTCTCCCATCTCTCACGAGTGATGCTTCTGATTCGGATGACGCGCCGCTGGTGCACCGAAGGAGGGGCGGCGACGGTGGTAAGGAGAAAGAGAAAGAGAAAGAGAAGCCGAAGCGGGAGGTGATTCAGGGGATGTGCGAGGTTGTTGATTTCAAGATTGATAATCTGAGACCGACGGAGAAGCAGTTTCGAGAGGAGGATTTCCTGGACAGCGAGCCGGAGGGGGATGAGGATTGGGATGGGACGAATGAGGGGGGTGCGGGGGATGGGTATGCATGGTGAGTGGTCGGTGGTGTATTATTTTACAGTGGGGGGTATGGGTGGTGGGGTTGTATGATTTTGATTTATGGCGTTAGGTGGGTGGTAGACCCGGTGGTTATGGTGGCAGGCCATCTGGTTTTTATGGTGGGAGGTATGCTGGTATAGGTTATGATGTGACGTTGTCGATGAGGAATGGGTTTTGATACAGGCGGGGGTCAAAATATGGGATTGTAATTGTATTTACTAGTAAAACAGTTGTGCTGGGGCGACGGAAGAAAGGCTTGCTTGGGGGGATGAAGCATTATAAATTACTACTAATGGTATGAATACCTAATACTAATATACATCAGCCTGGAATTAATGGTCTGTCCATCCACTATGCATACCACATCCAGCTACCGCGAAATCTGGTCAAAGCCGGGGTAGTCCAGTCAATCCATCTCGACTTGCCAAACGTGAAGCCTGGATGGGTCGGGCAGCAGACCAGACTGGCCTGGCCTCTTATAGAGATTCTCGCGGTATGTGCCACCATCAACCTCATAATCCTCATGGAAGATACCACGCTTTTTCAATTCTGGGAGCAGCAGCTCGATGACATCTTCAAAGCTGCCTGGTGTTATGGAATATGCCTGCAAAAGTTAGAATCTCTACCCCGGGCAAAATTCAACGAGCATAAAAAAGCATAAAGATAAGAGGTAATGAGAACTTACAATATTGAAACCATCGACATCAGCCTCGGCGACCCAGCGCTCAAGCTCCTCTGCTACCTTCTCTGGTGTTCCCACAACAGTTGCACCCAAGCCACCAACCCCGATGTGCTTTGCTACAGTATGCTTCGTCCATTTCGCAACTCCCGGTAGCGACTTCGACCATCCTTCAACTGCGGATCTAATTGCATTACTCTCGACATGACGAAGCTCTTGGTCGTCATCATACGTGTCAAGGTCGATTCCCGTTCACCCTCCAAAAAGCGCAAGTGCGCCATCCACAGATGCGAGACTCGTGTACTCCTCGTACTTAGCTTCAGCTTCTGCTTGCGTCCTCCCAAGAATTGGGCATAGCATAGTCAAGAACTTGACGTTTTGGGGATCTCTCCCACTTTCCGCTGCTTGCTCTCTGATAGCGGTCACGTTCTTCTTGATGACCGACGGGCTGTGTCCGGCAACGAACACCACTTCGGCTCTTCGAGGCAAATGCTTGCCCGGATTTTGACGTGCCCGCCTGGCATAATACTGGAGTTCTCTGTGGGCTTGGCTGGCAGATATGCGGTCCAGGGACGTTATAGTACTTGCCAACGTGGTCGATCTTCCTGACACGGCTGGGTTCTGTGTATACTCCTCGCTTTGCATCAAGGACCACGGCATCGTCTCTCCAGGACGACTCTAAGAGTTTATATATAACCTCGATGTATTCATCCGCAGCGGCATAGCGGGCGGCGTGGTCTGGCTGTGATGTATGTCCCAGGTTCCTCGCTGCGGAATCGAGGTAGCCCGTCACAATATTCTATGCTAAACGGCCTTTGGTAAGGTTATCAGCTGTCGATATCCGCCTTGCTAGGTGGTATGGTTGCTCGTATGTGGTCGCGATGGTGACTCCGAACCCGAGATTCTTGGTTACGCCAGCCATGGCCGGCACAACTTGCAATGGCTCGTTGATTGGCCATTGTGCGCCTGATACCTTCACTGGCTCGAGGTTTTGCGGTCCCTTATACACGTCGTATCCGCCAAGGACATCCGCAATGAACATGCCGTGGAATTTGCCTTCCTCGAGCAGCTTCGCGAGGTCTTGCCAGTATTCGAGCTCATTGAATCTGTGCGATTGGTCTTTCGGGTGACGCCACAGTCCTGGGGAATGATGTCCACTGCCTGCAATTGGGGGATATATGTTCAGCTTCATTCATGCGCGGATAAAGATGGGTAGAGTCTCTTACACATCATTACGAAGGCATTGAGAATAAGAAGCTTCTTGCCCGCTGGGGGTTGAGCACGCTCCGCCTTTGACGTCCCGTTTGTTGTCGATATGTTTTCAACAATTCGTTTCGCGCAAAAAAGAGCTGCTTTAATGGGTATAATTGACTTTCTTGACTTCAGAAAATCATCTACAATGGGGGTATATTTGTTCTTATACTCCTTCCCTCTCGTCATGAATCAGGGCGCTCGGCCACGCTATATTAAAAGTTACAAGATCTTTAGGTCAATCCCTACCCCCACTTGCGATGAGCTCCCTCTCCCCCCGCATCAACCATCCTTATCATCATCTGCTTCTTCACAATTAAGGCCTTCACCATCCCCGAGATCGGTTCAATACGAGGACTCTACGATCTCGTCGTCTCCGCTGCGCTGCGCCATCCCCCAACAGGGAACCATGGCAGCACCTACCTCACCATGACCTCGAAAGATGGCCTGTTATTCGGTATACTGCACCTCTGCGCCAATTTCGGCTTAGTTATCATGGACACCTCATTCTTTGTCAAAGCCTTCGCTGCATCTCCCCGCGCGACAGTACCAGGTTATGTCCTCGGCGGCATCATGTACTTCGCCATCCCCTGGTGTCTAGGCACACTGATGTCCAGTGTGGCACTCGGCCTTGAGAACAACCCCGCCTTCCCAACATACCCTCGCCGTATGACATCCACTGAGGTCGGGAACGGCCTCGTCCTGCCTTACGCCGCAATGGCTATTGCAGGAAAAGGCGGCGCGGCTGCGATTCTCCTCGCAACGTTTATGGCTGTCACATCTACGCTCTCTGCGCAGGTCATTGCTGTGAGCTCGATTATCAGTTTTGATATCTACCGCACGTATTTCCGGCCACAGGCTACAGATGCAGATGTCATCCGGTGGAGTCACTACGGAGTTGTGTTTTTCGGAGTTGCTGCTGCGGCATTCAGCACGCTTTTGTTCTATGTTGGTGTGAATCTAGGATGGACGCTATATATGCTCGCGTTATCACTTGTCCTGGTATTTTCCCGACAGTGTTTACGCTCCTCTGGAAGCACCAGTCTCGCGCTGCTGTCATCATATCTCCGGTCCTGGGCATGCTCACGGGGATCGGTATGTGGTTGGGAAGCTCATACGCGTTATACGGCGCCGTCACGATCGAGACCACTGGTTTCGCTCTTCCCTGTGTCTACGGCACCGTCGCGTCCGCGTTTAGTCCGCTACCGTATTCCCTCATCATTACAGTCTTCAATCCACAGAACTATGACTGGGAGGATTTCAAGAAAGAGAAGCTCGCGTTCGCGACTACTCCATCCACCACCACCAACACATCCTCAACATCCACCGAAGATGAAAAACTAGAAGAGCCAGTAACCCAAGCCGTCATGCGCCGCTGGGCATACATCGCTGCACTCTTCTCCGCAGCCACGTTCCTGGGGCACTGGGTGTTGTGGCCGCTCCCCATGTACGCGTCGAAGTACATTTTCAGAAAATCCTTCTTCACGGCGTGGGTGGTTGTGGCTATTATCTGGGTGTGGGGCACGCTGCTGGTAGCGGGCTTTTATCCGATAGCTGATGGACGGCAGCAGTTGGGGTTGATTTGGACGGCGGTGCGGGAGGGGAAGTTGAGGAAGGGGAATGAGGGGGGGAAGGGCGAGAGAGGGGGCTCGGAGACTAGCTCTACGAGTGGGGAGGTGGAGAAGAGTGGTGGTGTAAAGGGGGCGGATATTTAGACGGCATAGAGATAATAGAAATGAAGGTTGTTTGTGATTCTCATAGAACATTTGATGAGCAGAATTGTTTGTGGTTATCATATGACAGTTAATGAATAGAATTAAACCTACCTCGATAGTAAATCTCATATGATACTTCATAAAAACCACAGCTTAATTGTTTGATGAATATAAATACTCCTACCTCGATGTGTACAGACCATGAAGGCCATCAACAGCCCCCATCCTCCCATGTGATAACAACCACACATGCATCATCACTACTTGGCCAGCTAACTTCCAAGTTTTCCTTATCCTGAAAGTAACGGCAGAGTCCGCGCAACACGTTGTTCTGATACAATCATCATCCCCCACGCAGAGATTTCCCGATTCCGGCACCGGCAGATCAAATCCTCATCTCGGGGTTTGCTTGATTATCGCGTTAAAGGGATTTGCTCTGATATTAAGAGGCATTCGCCGTCGATGTGCCATCCGACCCAAAATGAGTCAAAGGCCGCTAAAGGGCCGCTAAGGCTGTCCCTTTAAGGGGAAATGTATGCCTAAGGCACGGACTCGTGGAACGCTGGAGGATCCTGATTAGCGGGTAGTGGGGGCTTGAGTCGCATTAACTATATTCCGATATCGGTGGAACCCCTACTGCAGCTATGAAAGTCGGAACTACTCCATACAGTAACTTACAGTATATCGAAAATAAGTTCATTCACGGCTCATCATGGTTATGTATCGTCTATATTTTTTATGAATATGCTAAGTATGCTAAGTCGTATATGCCCCCAATCTAATGCAGGACCCCATTTTCGTGTCATGAAATCATCTACCCCGCTCAAGTTAATGGCACTACAATCCTCTCTCCCCCCGCCGCCCCCTCTCTCAGCCGGTCCAGCGCACCATTCACCCCTTGCAACCCGCCGGTGGCAACCTTAATTGGCGGCGGATGGAGCTTTCCCTCTTCAAATAGTCTTTCCAGCCACACCATGAGTGCCTCGCCCACAGGCGCTGCCTCGTGGAATAGTTTGATGGGGAGCATGTGGTACTTGATGCCTGGGGTTGGTGAGGACGGGCGGCCCGTGAGGGCGACGAGGTGTCATAATGCCTTGTCTGTGTCCTTGTCGTTGTCCCCCTCTGATTTGGCGTCAGAAGGTGCTTCACTCGAGGCCATCGCCCTCGCGTTCCCACGTGTATCGATTCCCCGAGTAAGTTGACCCTCCGTGACGCTTCGTACAATCTCAACCGCACGTTCCGTATTCAAGCGATCGATGAGCAGATCCGCGCCCAGCTTCAGCATGCGCGCCCCGTTGCGCGCGACGTCGAGGATGCACACCACGCGCAGCCCGGCGAGTTTGGCTAATTGCAGTGCGAGCACCCGGTCGCGCTGCTGCCGCCCCAGATAGCTAGCCAGTCCTCTCTCTTTGGTCGCAAGGCGGGCGTTATGTTGCTGTTGAAGACCTCGTCTTTGATATCCTTTGGCACGCTTTCGGGGTCTAGCTTCCTCGAAATGGTATATAGATCCGGTCCATTTACGTGAGAGAAATCGAGCCCGATGCACACCCCCAGCATGAGTGCCGCGGCCACATAGGCGGCTCCTACGGGCGCAGCGTCTAGGGCGGGGATGGAGGGTGGGAGACGGCAGACGTTGTGTTCGGAGGCGATGGCGTATTGTTGGTATGCGGACTTACGGTTGTCGCGGTAGTCGGTCGAGACGGCGATGACTTTGTCTCCCACTTTAAAGCGGGATTCTCGCTTTGGCGTCTTTACAACTGTGCCGGCCAGGTCGCGGCCAGAGATGCACGGTAAAGCTGGGAGTCCCCAACCAAAGTCCCTGTGTGGTGTTAGTAGATGAATTTTGGTTCTCAGTGGGAAATAGCACTTACGATGCTTTCCAGTCAATCGGGTTAAGGCCGATAACATTAACTTTTACCAACATCTCGGTGTCGGTTTTTATTTGCGGAATCTCATACTTGAGCGTATGTGTGTATGGCTGCTTCACACCATGGAGGAGCAGGACTTCCTGGTGGGTAACCTGGAAACTTTCCACATTTGCCTCCTTTTGAATTGTCTGCCTCCTCTTTCGCGGTGTGTCCACCACGTCATCATGTTTGTGATGATGGCGCTTTGTGGAGGGAGACGTAGGTGTGGTGGTTGTCGAGGTCGTTGTAGACATGATGGTGGCTGAGGTCTCAAGGCCAAACCCTCTTTTTGCAACCAGCATCACTTAATAAATTCTCAAATATCAGTCTAATGCCACGCTCGCAATGCAAAAAGTCGACGGAGGAAGTACTGCAAATGCAAGTCTGATGTGGGATAATAGAACTGAAAGGAACAGCAAAATCGTGAATAAGAAAAAAATATATGAGAGGGAGCATACTCTACATATCTTGAGATAAGATCAAGAAAGTTACCCAGTTACCCCTCCATACCCCCGCGGTTATAAGCACGTGATCCATCTTTTAAGTCTAGTTGGAGTGGATAAACAGAGGGCGAGGGATACACAGTACTACAGTAAAGTTAGTGGTGGGGGGAAAACGTACGTGGTGGAGACGATGGCGTGCGAGAGCCAGACCATCCCAAAACTCGTTGCTTATTCACATCTAAACAACGATATATTCGCACCCTAGGAACCACCAACATGCACTCCTCCTCTTCTAAATCATCCCATCCATCATCCCTAATCTCTAAATCCTCCTCATCCAAGCCCTCTAAAATCCCATTATCGCCCTCCACCACCCACTCATCCTCCTTTGCCGCCTCTCCAACCCCCATAAAAGCCCCCTTATTACTATACTCCTCCCCATTCCACTCGTCGTTCCTCCGCGTCAACTTCTCAAGTTGATACACAAACACAATAGGCCCCTCACACTCCCACTCGACGGTCTCTCCCGTCCCCACCCCACTCTCTGCATTAATTCACACGGATAGCGGCACGCCTAACGCCGCAGCATCGGCGTTCACGCCGCCGCCCCCGCTCCGCTCTTTCCCCGAGTGGCTTGATGCGGTGACTCCAGTAATATGTCTAACTCCCGTGACCATGTAAATGGGCCGCTTCGCCGGCAGCATAGCAACGAACCCAGCGACCTTTGGCTGCGCGACAGCGGCAGAGATGAAGCTACTAGATGGGACGAACCATTCCGAGTGCATGCTGCGAGCGCGGTATGGGAGGTCTTCGTTTCTAGCCGAGGAGAGGGAGGAGTTGCCGCCGACTCCGGTGATGAGGCTGATCTGGGCGATGAGGGAGAGGGACTTCTTTTTGGTTGCTGAGGCGATTTTGGCGTAGGGACTGGTGGTCACTTCGTAGATCGGGGTGTCGATTGCGATGCGCGGTGACCCTGTGGCCTGGTCGTCTGGTGAGGTAGTGGGGGGTGTCCGGAGCGCAGGGGTGGCATTGAGGGGACGGTGAGCCTCCGCGGGGTCGGCGATGATGCTTCCTAGGCGTAAGGCTTCCGGTGGGATGTCCCACTTTGGGACGAGGAAGTATGTTTTCTTAGCGCTCGACATACTGAATACAGATACGAACACGCAAAGGTTAAAGATGCAGTCGTAAAATAGAGGTTGGAGAGGGGTTGCGACGTATGGACTTGGACTTTCGATTGAATGGGGCTGGGAGAGGATATAGAGATGGAGGCCTAGCCGCTTGCTGTATGTCTGGTGTTATGCACGAGATGAGCCGCCGCTGCCACGTACTCCCCTATCGACGAATCGGGTTGAACCGTAGCCTCGTTATTTTCAAGAGGATGTTTTTAGATTCTTAAAACAATAAATTCCCATATTTAAATTTAAATATTGCATTAAAAACATGCTTGAAGGGTTGCTAATAGCGCCCCCTCAGACCAGGTTGCACCCTTCTGAAAAAATTCCCATGGACAGAGGACCCGAACATCACCACTCGCAGCTGAGAGATGTTTGGTAAAAACCGCGACAATTCCTGTTCTTGTTTTTATCCTTTCTGCCAAATATTGGTCTCCCTTCGTCCGACCCCTCTTATTCTGCTCCATATAATCCATAGTAACCGCAGCTATCCCGGCTGCAATGGGAGTGGCCAATGAGGTGCCGCTCATATACCGCGGTTCGCTGCGCGGCCACGAGGACAGCAAGCTTTCGCCGATGGTGCCAAAGTTATTGTGTTGTTTAGATGGGGGGTTGAAGTCTGAGGGTTCCCTAAGCCATCGGTGGAGTAGATGCATATCACATCATCTAGGATAGCTGGATATGCGATCCTTTTGAGAACACCACTGTTACGTGCAGCTGCAAATAGCACTGCTTTCTTGTGAGTATGACTTATTGCCCTCGTCAATACAGCCGAGCTCGTCCGTTAACCCGTCAAAGCCGAAAGACATACTAATAATGTGGACGCGCCACTTATCTACTGCGTGTCGTATTGCCTGTACGCTAATTAAAAATGAGTCAATCAACTAAATAGAAGATAATTACGTTAGCAATTTGTTTGGGGTCGTAACGCTCGTCAAGCTTGTCCTTGTCTGAGATCTTAGCTACATAGATATCTGCATTTGGTGCTACGCGAAGCAGTAATCCAGCGATATGCATACCATGTCCATTGTCGTCGCTGGGCTCTGTTGGATTCGGATCCGCTGTGACAAACGACTGGTAGGTTATTCGCGAGCTATTTTTTCTCTGGCTAATTGTGCTGTCTTCCATGTAGATATCCGTGTCTAAAACTGCGATCTTGATCCTGTTTTCCTTGTCTATATTGCGTGGCATGGCGTTGTGAAGTTCATCAAGATACTTAAACCAAGTTTTGGCTTTAGCAGCTTTGCCGGCGCTTGCATTAAGTTAGTGGGATGTCAAAGCAGGGTTGACGTCAAGAGAACGCACGCATCCTCCAATAGTTTTTGGTCATCGAACAACTCAAAGTTTGAAACTGATACAATTGCTTTGTGTGATTTGAGTTTCGTTGTTGATGAGGTTTGCTGAGATCCTGCGGGCTGGTCTTGAGATTGTCGTGAGAATGTAGTGGGAAATTGAGAACCGGACACTTGCTTGGCGATAGGTCGGACATCGGAAGACTGCCGGAAATCCTGCAGACTTAGTCTCCCGTGGTTATCTGGACGAAATCTGTATGGTGATAGGTTTGAACTGGTCGTACTAGGGCCTGGCTGAGTACTACTCGGAGAGCTAATACTATAAGAGCTGGGCTGGGTCTGTAGGCTATATGCGCTAGAATGGTGGCGCAGAGTCGACGGGGGACCTCCGTAATCCGCATCCGTGCCATGTCGAGTGGCTGCTGAGCAAGGTCCTCTCTGACATGCGCCCTTCGGTATTGTTCTCTTTCTTCCTGGCGATCCGGGCGTAATTGCTGCTCCCCAAGGTCTTGTCTCGTTTTGTCCTTGCGAGATTGCTGATTCCTGAGGTATTGATCCTTTTCTCGCCGGCTCTCCATGCGGAGCAGCTGCCCTCTGTGGTCCTGGTCCATTTGTTCCTGGCGCTCCATGTTGAATTGTTCCTCTTGTTTTGTGCGGTCAAGATTGTTCTGCTGCTCCGCTATTACGGTAGTCTCAAAGCTAGAGACAGCCCCGATAAACGGAACATTGACAGCTCTAGGTTGAGAACTAGGCGCATTGGCCATGGCAGGATGGCCAAATGAAGCCCCAGGAAATAGTCTGACTGATTCAGCACCCATATTCCAATAGGGTGGAGGCGAGGGTTGCTCTGTGCTTTCCCTACTAGGCGTCCTCGTAATTCTATCGTTATACGCTTCTATAACTTCTGCCAGTAGCCAGTTTCCCCTTCGCTGAACCATCCGCTGTTCGAAACTTTCCTCTTCCCGGGCGATATCGACATATGACCAGCGGTCTTTCCACAGTGGCCCAGGTAGCTCTAGTCGAGGTTCGCGGCCGCAAATCGCTAGGGCAACTTTTACACCTACTTTGGGTAAATATCCATCTCCGCTGAACCTCCAATAGTGGTTGTCGCAGATTTCTAAAAGTTTGGTAATCCAGGGGTACCAAACGTCGCCGCCGTGCAGGTGTCCATATCTCAACACAGAGGAGTCAAAAACAATAAAAATATTCTCGAACCCTCCAAGAACATATTTTAGACGCTCAAACCACTCGTTCTCATCCCCTACCAACATATTAAAGGGCCAAGAAGTTTGCTTTCGAAATTGAGGATGCTGTATTGCTTGCATTGTTAAAGATCTTAGAAGTTTTGTCGTCACGGGCTCCTTCGGTGGGGACTCAGGCCCACGCATCAACCAAATAACAGGAATATTGTTTGCTTTAAACAGCCCCACTAGATCTACACAGAAGCCTTTTAGGGATTCCTCTGCTAGAATGGGGTAATAGACCGCAATAAGTGACTGACGCGAGCTCGAGACCCATTCTTTCAAGTAGTGCGTTAGGTAGTCATACTGAGAATCGATGGGACCCGCGTATTGCTGTCCATTGCGATGTCTTTCCACGAGCCAACGATTGTGTTGAAAGTACTCTTCGGCCGTGTCAAACAAATGCGTTGTGGGTATTCTTCTGTCCATCGAAGGGGCCTATTGCGGATACCATTTGGTTGTATGAATTTCGCTAGTATTCGGTAGCAAGACTCCCGCCGCAGAACACAGTAACAGCACAAGCGGCCGTCAAATCGATGGTGGGTAATACTGTCATCAACATCGGCGCGCTCGTCAAATCCGAAACTTCGTCGTGGCTATTATAAGTAGCGTCAAGTCTCTACTCAGAGCCTTGCGGGTGCCCTGCGCGGGGAACAAGCCATGACTTATAGCCCATATCTTTCGTTGGCCCATGCATCCTCATGCAGGGTTGAATCTCAGCAAAGCCCTGCAAGATTTGCGTCCACTCACGTCGACGGATGACAGCTAAGCGCCCACATTCGAGACAGTTCTCTCAGCCTCAGAGGGAAGCCTCGTTCTCCAAATCCTTCGGGTCGTGCGCATAACATCAGTGCCAGTTTACAACTTGCCTGGGATCTTTGATATCAAGAGAAGGGTTCTGAGTCTCGTGTGGACACTTTATCGTGGGATATCGTGGGAAGACGTTGGATTTAGAATGGCTAGATCACGTGATTGTTGCCTTAAGAAACTCTAGGGCGGTTGCTTGTGGAAGCCTTGCTAATGACAATATTGATCATTATTCTGAGCATATAGAGTGCAATTTAATGGTCCATACGAGTATATTTCGACATTCCGTGTAGTGTGGATATGCGAAAGAGTCAAGAATATATAATTATCAGAAATATATTAACGTATTTCACATACGAGTGGCGCACACAAACGAGTGGCGCACCAAAACACCAAAAACGCGTCAACTTACTTATGTGAACAATGGCACCACCAACTCAACCTAAATCCTCTAATCAAGAGGGTAGGATACTTCTAGCTATTCAATCAATTAAACAAGGCTATATTCAAAGTGTTCGAGCTGCTGCAATGTTGTACGATGTCCCTAAAACAACACTTAGACGACGCGCTCATAGTGTTACTTCTTAACGTGATTCTACTCCCAACTTACAGAAGTTGACTTCATACGAAGAGTCGGCTCTTGTTTAGTACATCCTTAACCTAGATTCACGTGGATTCCCGCCCCAGCTATAAGGTGTGCAAGAAATGGCAGACCTTCTGCTCTCTAAACGAGGCGAGAGCCCTGTTAGGATAAACTAGACTACTAACTTCATTAAGCGTCGTACGGAAATCAAAGCAAAGTTTAGTTAGAAGTACGATTACAAACGAGCAAAATGCGAAGATCCTAAGATAATTCAAGAGTGGTTCTCTCTTGTATGAAACACAGTTGTAAAATATAGAATCTTAGAGCAGGATATCTACAACTTTAATGAAGTAGGTTTCGTAATAGGAGTTATTGCTACTACAAAGGTAGTTATAAGCTTAGAAGCAAAGAGCCGTCTAAAGACTATACAGCTAGGGAATAGAGAGTAGGTGTTAATTATCTAAGGTGTTAATTCATACGGATAGGCACTCCCGCCGTTCATCATTTTTAAGGCGCAGAATCACCTCTCTGCTTAGTATGAGGACTTAGGATTACTAGACGATTAGGTGATTACACTAAGTGAGAATGGGTGGACTTTAAATTTAATTAGGTATAAGTGGATTTAACACTTTAATCGACATATAAATGCTTATACAATTAGAACCTATTGCCTTCTTATACTTAACGGGCATAAGAGCCACATCTCTACTTAATTTTAACACTACTATATAGAACGGAAGATAATCACCCTCTATATGCCACTACACTCCTTGCATATCCTTTAGCTACTTAACGTTAGTTGCTTTGCCCTACTAAAGCTTTTGTATAGACGTTAGATTAAAACCTTTATATGGAATAGGATAAATCATATTACAAAGCTTAAGTTTCTCTCTGCATTCAAAGAAGCATTTAAAGCTACATTTATAGAGCAGAACATTAAGAGCAGATTCTAAGCTATAGGGCTAGTTCCATATAAGCTATAGAGTGTCCTCTCTCACTTAAATCTACACTTGAGAACTCTAACTCCTCCTATAGTTAAGAGTAACAATTAGACTTTAAAGACTCCCCAAACTATACAGGAGCTTGATTTTCAGACAGAGCATATTAAGAACCGTGTCGTACGACATTAGAATAGCTCTCCTACCTTAATTAATAATGCACTAAGCCGGCTTGCCAAAGGGGCGCAAGTTATAATGCATTCTGCTGTTCTACTTAAGGCAGAAGTTAAGGCTCTACAAGCAGCAAATGAACAGAAAAAGAGGAGGGAAAGGAAGCGCAAGAGGCGTATAATGCAAGGAGGTAGCCTCTCCGTATAAGAGGGAGAGGATATCCTTGAGAGTGCTGAGGTAGATGCTTAAGTCCGTACGGAGGTGGCAAGTGAGGGTAGTCGGCAGGTGGGCTCTAAGGGCTAACAGAAGCGCTGCGGCTTATGTGGTACTATAGGCCATAATTCCCGTACGTGCAAGAGGCACAATGATTTAATTACGATCGAATAAGGCTCATTATGTAGGGTGGTGGTGTAGTAGTAGGTAGTAATAGTCAATTCTAGTGTTTTGGTGCGCCACTCGTTTGTGTGCGCCACTCGTATGTGAAATACGTTAAATAAACCTTTGAAAATCATAATATTCACAATCATGCCCATATTAGTTAGCAGTTACTTAGAGGTCTTATAAAAATAGTAGATAAATTTGCCGCTACTTCATTACCTTAAACTGTCAACTAAAATACATATAAACCTTTCATTTTATCCTCCATTATAAGTGATAAAGTGCATGATCGACATAAATTGACACACTGGCACGGGCGAGGCTGCGAACTATATCTCAGCCTTGTCTTGGCATCGCTCTAGCGTGGCGGCCTGCGATTTGAACGGATAATAATTTGGTGGTCGTCTGGGGAAGGAACGATGCTTCCATGTTTATATCAGCCATCTCAGTCGCTACTGCCGCCATAAGTCGATCGCTCCTTCTGTTTGAGTTTGTAGGATTATTTGTATAGTTAGTATAGGGACGGAAGACAAGATGGACCGCGATCGTGGTCGTGATAGAAGGTTTGTCCTTCCTACATCTCGTTGTTTGCCCCCTTCCTCAGTGTTTCGGCATGGACATCATCCTCAACTACGACGACGACTGCGACGACTACGACGATCGAGAAGTTGGAGGCGGTGAAGATGGTGAAGTCTTCGAAATTGCCAGAGTGCAGAGACCAGTCAAGGAATTCAGAACTCGCAGTTTCTCGGAGCGCATCGCGAACGAGATGGGATTGAAGGCTGGAGGAGGCGCATCAAAGAGACACCCTGGAAGTTCTGCCACATCGCCCTCGCAAATCTGTATTGTAGAAAATCCGCAGTTACCTACTATACCTACCCCCGGTGACGATACGGCTGTGGATGGCGATAAAGGATGTGGTGATAGTGAACGTGGAACCACTCAGACCTTACTTCCGCAAGCTGGCACACGGGTCCCACAACCCGGCCTCGCCATCCAGACCCAACCCGAAAATACCACGAAAAACTCAGTCTCCCAGCTTTCTCAGACCATACCCGGAGCCAATACCGTGCCAGGCAAAGGAGAGATGATGCCAAACCTCCCAGCGAAACCAAGCTTCTCCAATATACCAGCCTCTCCAACGATGGCAAATCTCCCGAGCCGCCCAGCAGCCCGAGTGGGCAGCGACCTGATGGTCCTTCTGCCACCACGTCGACAGCAAGCGCTGAGCCGACGCCAAGCCCCAGGAGTGCCTACCAGAGTGTCTACCGACCGTTACCGCCCAGCACAATCACTAACAGCCCCCCACAGATACGCCCCTCGTGGCGATGGCGAGGTGACGAAGATGGGCGCTGGGGAGTCGTACCGCCCTTCTGTGCGTCCGCGCTCCCCGCGATCCGACACCTCGCGATTCGATAATAGAGACCGGGATCGCTCGCCGCGGCGCGAGAGGCCGAGGAGCCCGCAGACATCGGATGCGTATATTCCCGGTGGTAGAGATAGGTCGCCGCTGAGACGGCGGTCGAGGTCGCCGGGTGCGTATCGCTCGAGGGATAGAACACCCCCACGAGATGTGCAGAATTGGAGAGATAGAGAGAGGGCGAGAAGTCCGCAGCGTCCAAGGAGCCCAGTGCGGCCGAGGAGTCCGCAGCGGAGGAGGAGCCCAGTGAGGCCAAGGAGTCCACTTAGGGCCAGGAGTCCTGCCAGAGCAAGGAGTCTTATGCGGCCGCGAAGTCCAGTGAGACCTAGAAGTCCAGTGAGACGATTTTCGCCAAGACGAGGTGATGATAGACGACCCAGGTCACCGCCAAGGAGATCGGATTTAGATGAAAGGGATATTAGGTGAGTTTTACCATGTTTTGGTTGTTTCCCCTTACAGTACAATCCCCAATCGTGTTCTATATTAGTTGTTTAGCGGTAAATTCGCGTCACGAGACGTCTTTGTTAATTCTTTGTTTGCTCCCACCACAACACCTTTACCTTTTCTTTTCCATCTTAACAGCCTCGCACATCCCTAAACATTACACAACACTGGAACAATTTCTGACAATGGGTTACACTCGTTATAGACGTAGGTCGCGGTCTCCATTTGACAACCGTGGCCCATTACGAGCTCGATCACCTATCTCAAGAAGATCTCCACCAGCAGGACCAAGGGGAGGTGGATGGCGTCCAAGGTCTCGTAGCCCACCGCGCCGTGACGACCGCGTCGCAGTTGCCCAAACGTCGCTCGCTTGGAGACGACCACGATCGCCATCACCTTCTGGAGATAGATCTTCAGGGAGAAACTCTGAACACAGCACACGTCGCCCATCACCAAGACCTAGCTACCGCCCAGCGCCACCTGTGGATGACCTTCAGAGTATGCGTTCGCCCTTCCCACGAGACAGGTCTCCACGCCGCGACTCAACGCGATCTACGCCACGGGAACGGTCGCCAGCACGCTCAGCTTCACCAATGGTGAGATCTCCCGCGGTACAGGGTAGATCGCCAGTTCGACTTGCACAACCCTTCAGAGCGCCTACTGGTCCAAGCGCCAACCGCAACTTCAGCGCTCCAATGCGGTCGCCATCAGCATCTGGCCAATCTACACCGCTGTCAATGCCTGCGCCTAGTCGCCCCGAGGGTACGGCGGCGGTGGCACCACCATCTGGACCTCGCAACTTCAATCCCCCTCCTGCACGTGGAGGTTTTCTCCCAAGAGGCGGCAGAGGCTCCTTCAGTGACCGCCGCCCAGAGCCAGGATGGGGAGGTGTTCACAACAACAGACCACCCCCGGTGCAATCCCCGACATTGCCCGCCACAACGCTATCTGCGACCCCAGCCATTCCTACCGGCCCAAGAGCAAGCTCCTCAGGCAGCGACTGGAAGACTGCACCCCCATCCCGCTCGTCTTCCATCTCCTCAGCCCCCTTCCACGGTCACAACACCAAGACCTTCACACCTTCCCTTCCACGCGTCCACCCGGCCATCGCGAACCTTCCTCCCATCATCCCCGGTGGAAAGATTGACGCGACGTACTCGCCCGTACCAAAGGAGCTTGAGGCGCGCATCCGCAAGACCGATGAGGATCTCGAGCGCATGCGTGAAGATTTGAATGCGAAGGAGGAGAAGTTACGCAAGGGGCTGGCGCAATGGGATCGTCTGGCGAGAGAGTCGGCGAGTATGGGTCTCAAGGCGGAATTGAGCGAGAGGCATGTTCGGATGTTGGCTGGGGAGGGGGTTGGGGGGGCAGCATTCTAGGGGAGATTACTGAGGTGGATTGTGCCTGGCCCATGATATTACCGGGACTTAGATTGGGGGTATAGATGTAATTTTAGGTGATTTGAGCGGGACATGGCGTTTAGCTTACTAGGTGGCCTGTCATGGTCTGGGAGGTTTGCACATTGCTGAATGAGCTTGGGGAGTAACGGAAGGGAAGGCAGGTTGCAGTATAATAATGGACTCTAGAAGCGCAAAATACATTTGATGACGATAAAGTAACATGTCGTTCAGTTGACGACGCGTGTACTTATAAACTTCTCGCTGTGATACTGTATATCAAATTGCATCTTCGTGTTGAATATTTTTGTTTCCGCTCCTTTTCAGACTTCAGCCTTCTATGGCGGCATGAGTGAGTGCCTGACACCTCCCCACTAGCGCCACAATTCCCTGCCCCGCCTACGTCAGCGCCCTCGCGGCAACGCCACATCAACATCCATCCAGGGTCACAGCTGCCTGTGGCTGGACACGTTATGTCCCTCCCCTCTACGTCTGTCTCCCCGCTGAAACTGTGTCCACGAGTTCACTCAACAGATTCACCGCCATTCAGCATACAATTGCTACGTCGCTACAGCTTTTACATACGATCTTTTGAGATTTGGAGGACACTGGAGTGGTATATGGCTTGCGGCGCGATAGATTGCTCTAGAAACGACGAGCGCTAACGGGAAGGCTGCGACGACGCTATCGCGACCTCAGGGTCCAGGGCGCTGTTGTCAGGGTACCGGTTGCGGAGAGGGATTGAGCGACGCGGAGGTCCTGAAGTGGTTCTGAAGCTCGGATCTGGCTCAATCGACGACACGGCTGCGACATGGTGAGTCGCAAACAGGAGCCTAATGAGGGCGTGCCGACGGGTGGGGGCGGTAATAGCGATGGGGCGCCACAGACACAACGTACAGAGGAAGGTGGTGAGGGAGCTGGGAGTGAGAGTAGGGGCCAAGGGGAAGGCCCGGGGGGCAATGAGATACCGGAATCGCTGCGAGCTGGGCCGCGGCGAGGGGCAGAGTCAACGAACCCGTCTTCGAGGGCTCAGAATACTGGGAATCCGCCAGCTTCGGGCCCGGCGGCGGAGGTAAATCCGTGGGCTGATGAGGAGGAGAAGGGTGGGCCTGGCTCCAGTGCGCCAGACGCCAATGTACCAGATGCCAGTGCGCCAGATACCAGTGGTCCTTCGGCACCCAGCCAACATCAAGGTAAGATGCATTGGGGCTCAACTGGAGTGTGATCGGGTTTATGGCCATATGCTAACTTCTCATAGATGCTAATGTGGCCGATAAATTCCAGAACCTCAACATTGCGAACCAGAGTGCGAATCCTTGGGAAGGCCCGGTTGAACAAAAGTCGACCGTGGAAGAAAAACCACAGCCAAATACGCAACCTGTACCACCGTCGTCCATCAAGGAGGATTCTAGCAATTTTGTCTGGTCGTCTGTGACACCGCAGGCAAGGACACCTCCACCTGTCAATGTGGATGATACAAACGAGTCCTCGAACTGGGAAGCTGCACCTGCCCCTGCTGTGCCACAAAAAGAGTCGAGGCGCGAGGATGGCGGTTCGGAGCCTACGGGGGCAGGGGGGCAGCAGAGTGGCGTTATTGATTCTGCAGGACGTGAGACCTCATCGCAGAGACCCATCCCTCCTCGGCCGCCGAACCTGCCACCGCGAAATATTGGAGATTCCGAAGAGGCAACAACAAGCCACGATGAAAACAGTGCAGGCGAACCCGATGCACCGCCGCCGCGCCAAGACGCCAGAGATATTGAGGAAAAGAGCAAGGAGACATACGCAATCAGGAATATCACCTGGTACGATGTAAGGGCAGTGGCGAACCCGCGGATCACACCGGTACTAATGCAGAATGCGAATGGACCGTGCCCACTGTTAGCTCTCGTGAATGCACTTACGATATCCTCGCCCCTAGGTATGCCTTCACCGTTGATTGAGACGCTCCGGAGGCGGGAGAATATCAGCCTCGAGCTGCTACTCACTGCTATTCTTGACGATCTTATGTCAGAACAACGTGGGGATGGGACAGAAGAGCTTCCAGATATAACAGATCTTTATACGTTCCTCATCACCCTCCATACCGGGATGAACGTTAACCCAAGTTTTTTCGCCCCAGCCGCTACAAACTTGGCGAACGACCCAAGACGTTCAATGTCCCACATACATCCCTCAGAGCGCGAAGGTACGATTCCGGGAACCTTTGAGCAGACGCGTGAGATAAAGCTATACGGCACTTTCCTGATTCCGCTCGTCCACGGCTGGCTCCCCGAGCCCGGATCTGATGCCCAGGCAGCTCTCGCGCGCTCGGCGCGCACCTACGAGGACACACAACACCTCATGGTCCGCGAGGAAGAACTGGAGATGAAGTTCATCGGCGACGGCCTTACCTTGGAGGAGCAAACGATGCTCGACGACATTATGACTATAAAGACTTTCTTATCCTCCTCCCGAACGCAGCTCACAAACTCTGGGCTAGACATTATTCGCAAAGCGCTCGCACCTGGATCTGTTGCTATCCTATTTCGAAATGATCACTTTAGCACGCTGTATAAGAACCCCCTGAATGGCGAGCTAATGCACCTCGTTACGGATATGGGGTTGGCTAACCATGATGAGATTGTGTGGGAGTCGCTGCCTGACATCAATGGGCAGAATTGCGCGTTTTACTCTGGAGACTTCAGACCTGTTGGCGGTGACTCAGAGCCGCGACTGACGACAAGCGATGGGTATAGCCACCAGGAGAGCTCAGAGCCTTCCACCGATTCCAGTGGGGGTCCATCTGGTGGTAGACATCGGCGCGTGGCATCCTCCTCATCCGAACAAGAGGACCAGGACCTCGCACTAGCGATCCAACTACAAGAAGAAGAAAACGTGCGCCACGATGAAGAGGTAGCCCGTAGGAGACGCGAGAGCGGGAGCACCCAGCAGCAACAGGGTGAATCATCCCGTGCCCGCAACACTAGCAGCGGGAGCACCCAGCAGCAGCAGGGTGCATCATTCCAGGCCCGCAACACTAGCAGCAACGACATTCCCGTCACACGTTCTGACGGCGCTGGCAGCAGCGGACCGCGCGGTGGAAACGCTACCGGCACATTACTACCCCAATCCCCAGCCGAATTTCCGCTCGATTCCCCGCCCCTGCAGACGTCCAACCCGCCCTCATCGCCAGACGAAGTCTTGCCGAGCTATGAGACTGCGGCGAGGCAGCCGGCGTTTGATCCGCCTGCGCACCATCCCTCGCACCCCGAGAACAGTCCGGAGGTTGGACGGGCTCTACGAAGCCTGCCAACAGCGGAGAGACAGGCGGAGAGAGTTAGGTTGGCGCAGGCACAGATTCCGGCTCCGAGAAGGGCACTGGCTCAACCTGTTGGGGGGAGGGCATCGGCTCAGCCTGCCGCGGGGAGGGTCAGTCGAAGGCAGAATCAGGAGGGGCGAGGTAAAGGAAAGGACAAGGATTGTGTTGTCATGTGAGAGGAGGTAGTTGGCGCTGTTGAGATGATACTAGAGAGGGGGGTGAACAAAGTAGTGACGAGTATATGAAAATGGGAAACGCGGTGTTAAGCTGCTGGAGAGGCATGGTTATTGGAGCTTTTGCTGTTTTAGCGAGAAGTCAGGCGGTAATAAAGGACGCCGCATTCGTTTGGGAGGGTGGTTGAATATGCATTATGGGGGATAGATTAAGTAGGAGTATAAATAATTCACCCTCGTCTCACAAAAAATCAGCAATTATTTCGAACGATTTGGGTTGCCAAATTTTTGAAATTCTGCTTTAAGAAATATTACCCCCTTTCTAATTATTCTACCCGTCATCCATATGAGAAATTACCCCCTCATTTTCAACTCCCCCAGAAGCACCATATATACACCCCTACCTCCGACCAAGCCCTCATCGCATTTATACATCAACACCCCCCCTACAAACCTCCCCCTATCCCTCTCAACCTCTCAACCTCTCAATCTCCCCCCCCTCACCCCCCAAAAGCAAAACAAGTCCCCAACCCCACCGTCGTAAACCCCATCAAAAGCAAACAAGCAAACCACGCCCACCACCCCTCGACCCTAGCCCTAACCCCCCTCTGCTTCATCACCACCCCCCCGGCTTCCAGATCCCTAGAATCCCCTAGCGGAATAGATTTCAGGTCCTCGTCTGCGTCGAGCTTGGAGTCGGTGGCGGCGGCGGCGAAGGGGGTTACGTTGTGGAGGTGTGTGTTGGAGGCGTGGGGGGGGGGGGAGGTGGTGGTGTTGGTGTTGGGACGGAAGGCGGGGTTCCAGACTTCGTGGGGGTGGAGGGGGGGGGTGGGCATTTTGGGTGTGTGGAGGGTTTTGGTTTGGATGTCGGGGTGGTGATGCGGTGGATGTAGGCGGTGGTGTTGGTTCTTGAGGAGGATTGGGATGGGATGGGAAGGGAGGTGAGAGGAGGGGATTTTGGGGAGTTGAAGGGGATTGGGAGGTGGCGTGATGTTGGGGGGGAAGGGGTGGTGATGGCGTCGGTTTTACGTAGTTATGGCGACGCGAGGTGGGATGGACCCTTTGGAGTGGGTTTTTATATTCTGTTTAGCCCAGTGACCCTGCTAAATGTTAACCTGCTGTACCTTGATTGCTGCCTCTTGTAGAATGGAACAAGTGTCAATATTCAAAATGAGAGAGTGCGAATTCCCGAGTGGAACGATTTGGGCTGGTAAGGGGCATACCATCAGGACATCCTTACCACAGCGTTGTAAATTCGCACGGAGTAGACATAGACTGCGGGATTCGGCGGACGATCCACGCCCCATCCATTGATGCTATTAATTATCTCCAACCATAATGGTACACTATCCCAACACCCCGCCCCATCACCTCGCGCTCCTCCTCTCCTCATCCCTCTTCTGCCGCTTCCGACTCTCCTTCTCAATCATCTCACTCAAATCCTCCTCAGTCCCCCACTTCCCACTACCCTGCACACCCGCCACATCCTGCTCGCGCCTCGCGCTATCATACCTCCTGCGAAGCTCGTCCGGCCCCGCCTCCAGCGCCTCGGGATCAATAGCCATCTCCACATCTCCCGGCTTCTTGCGCTTGCGGTGGTCCTCCTCGCCGAGGACAGGCACGCTAGGTGGCGGGCGATTGATAGATGAGACGTCGTAGGCGCGCTCGCCGCCGAAGAATCCCTCGGCGCGGATGGCGCGCTCGGGGATGACGGTGTATGCAGTGCGCGGGCCGGTGTACTCCTCGGTCTCGGTGCCCTTGCGGGATTTGCGCAGGTCGAAGGCGCCGCCTGCGTCGATCTCGCCGGGGTACTCGGAGGGGACGGCTGAGGCCATGCCGCCGGGAGTGACGAGACCGCCTGGGGTTTCGAGACCGGCGATGTCTTCTTCCTCTTCCTCCTCTTCTTCTTCCTCGGACTCTTCCTCTTCTTCCTCTTCTTCTGGTGCTTGGAGCTCGCCCCATAGAGTGCGCTCGATGGGTTCACCGGCTTGGTTGTTGACTTGCGGTTGGAGCACGCCGAAGATGTCGCCGCCGTATAGGGGGCGGTTGAACTCGTCGACGGGAGGCTTACCGTATCCTCCGGGATGGAAACCCCAGGCTCCACCTGGTGGAGGAGGTGCGTTCAGGCCGGGAATTTTGAGGGATGGGTAGGATGGTGGAGGACCGAAACGCTGTTGGTTGATGAGCCATGGCGGTGGTGCTCCTGGTGGGATATTGAGTGCCTCTTTCAGCTCCTCCGATAACTCCCCAGGGCGTAGATGCCTAAGATTCGTCTCGTACTCCTTGCCCTCGTAGTATACCTCGCCGTACCGTGTCAGTTCCGGCTTCGTCTGGTGGCGGAAAAAAGCTTCGTATAGTTTTTGGTAGTCGATATCGAGCTTGCCCATTTTCGGCTGGACGCGCTCACGCTGCTTCGACTTGAGAGAGGCGTCGGCTGCCTTCTCCAGAACGGCGTCACGCATCTCGGCAATGCCCGTCTCTTGGATGAATTTGGGGAGGGCGAACGGCGGCTTCTCGACACCACGCTTCGAGGAGAGGTATTCGCGCTTCAGCGACCAATGTGTGGGAACCGGGACAACATTGCGGTAGGATTTGATGTGGACGAGCAGTCGAGGGTCTGGGGCTGAGGTGTCTGTCCAGTCGACCAGTTCTGGCTTGTTGACAAGCGCCTTCAGCTCTGCGACGGATAGCTTGTTTTGCGCCTTGCGCGCCTTCTTTGATATCTTCGGTTCAGCCTCTTCCTCCTCATCTGGGATCTCTTCGTCGTCAGAGTAGAAGATCTCGCCCTTGTCCCCATTGGCCTTCTCATCGCGTTCCTCTCCCTCCTTGTTCACCTGGAAGCGGTCGATGATGGCCTTGAACATCTCGTAATTCGGGTCATCTTCGGAGATGTCGAGTGCTGAGATTTCAATCTGTGAGATGTCTTCGTCGTCTGCCTTGACCGGTGTTGGTTGTTCGACTGTCGTCACTGGTGGCGCGGGTGATGCCTCTGGTTCTGGTGTTGGCTCGACCTTGACTGCTGTGTCCTTGGCTGTGTCAGCTGTTGTCGTCAATGCGGAGGTACTATCAGTGCCCACCTCTGTCTTCTTCTGCTCCTTCTTCTTCGCCCTCCTCATCTGGTTCTTGGTCATCTTCGGCGCCATCTTGGTCGCTGACGGCATTGCGCCCGGGGGTGTTGTGTGAGGGATGCTGGTGCGCTTTTTGTGCAGTGAGTTGTCTGCTGTATCCTTCTGTATACTTCAATGCCCTACTGGAGTAACAATGTATTGATATACAGGCGTGTGGTGGTGCAGCAGATGCTATTGTGTTGGGTATATAGCTGTCGCTGTACCTCTGTCGCGATAAGTTCAGCCTGGAGATAATCGACAATTCGATATTCACGCGGCTGTCTCCACGCTAACCCCCAATCATCCTAGTGCCCTTAATCAACCTAGTTCGTCCTAGTTCATCCTAGTTCGTTCTAGCGTGCCAAGTCAAACATTCCATCATTGATCATTGCCCAAAGCGTGCCAGGTGCCAAGAGATGCCAAGAGATGCCAAGAGATGCCAAGACAATTTCGTTAATTGTCTACTTGGATGCATGTACTTTCGCTGGTTGTATTTCTCGTACCTCGTACTCAACTTGTGAACTCGGGCTCTGAATGGTCTGTCCGTGGTCGTATAACTCCAGCTAACGGGATATTTGTCCGTTTGCGTGGATATCGTCAATATATCGACAATTCTTCAGCTCCTTCGACCTCTGACAGCGTCTACAACGTCTACAACGTCTAACAACCCCGTCATCTTCTTCAATTACACTGTCGCTGCCAATAACAACAGCGCTCGAAGAATGAACCACTGACGATAATGCCATCCTAAGCTTTCTCCGACCCTCCCAGCTTTCTCAGCTCGCTTCAATCCCCCCTCTCGACTGTCGCAATGCCGCACTCAACATCCCCACCACTACAATTACGGCGAGAGAGGTCCTTGAGCCACGCCACCGCACCCAAGCCTGTTGCTGAGGCGCGCGTATCGATGGAGAAGTTCCCCGACATGGACCCTTCGTTTCTCGGGGAGCAGGACGACCAAATCCCTGAGCCGCCGAGAGCTAACGGTGCACTCAATGGGGTAGCACCATCGCCCTTTGAACGGTGGCAGACACGCAGAGAGCCCATACCGCCGAGCTGGACCGGCAATGCTGCATATCATCCTACGGGGAGAGTACACGGCAGACAGAAGAGCTTGACAGACGCGTTCAGGACCATCCGCTCGAGGAAGGGCAGCGTTACTGCAAATGCCCACGAGATTGCGGGCGCTCTGAAGGCGCCGGTGTCACCAAAGCTCATTGTAGGCCTCCAATTGATACCCCCGGACTTTGCTATATGCTGATTATCGCAGACACTCTGCATAGTTTGGTACCTCTCCTCTGCCCTGACGAACACCTCCTCAAAGGCCATCTTGATGGCCTTCCCGAAACCCGCGACCCTGACACTCATACAATTCGGATTTGTCTCGTCGTATTGCCTCCTTTTCTCGGCGCTGGCCGACAGCTTCCCCGCCATGAAGAATGCTATCCCCGCTCTCCGGTTTGGCATCAGACCCCCGACTCGCGACGTCATCGTCACCACATTGCCGCTCGCATTCTTCCAAATCGGCGGACATCTCCTCTCCTCCTCCGCGACACAACGAATCCCAGTCTCGCTCGTACATACCATTAAGGGCCTCTCACCCCTGTTTACCGTGTTTGCATATCGCATCGTCTTCGATATCCGCTACCCCCTTACCACATACCTCTCTCTCATCCCGCTCACCCTCGGTGTGATGCTCGCATGCTCTGCCTCCTTCAAGGGCAACTTCATCGGCATACTCTACGCATTCTTAGCGGCTATAATATTTGTCACACAGAACATGTTTTCGAAACGCCTCTTCAACGAGGCCGCCAAGGCCGAAGCAGACGGCCAGCATCAGCAGTCGCGGCGGCTGGATAAACTAAACCTACTATGCTACTCGTCAGGGCTAGCATTTCTCCTCACAGCACCGCTTTGGCTGTTCTCCGAGGGATTCACCCTCATCTCTGACTTTCTGCACGACGGGTCGCTCGATCTCGAAAATACGACGTCGCCCGCCGCTTTGGACCACGGCCGTCTCACGCTCGAGTTCATATTCAACGGCACCTTCCACTTCGGACAGAACATTATTGCCTTCGTGCTGCTTTCCATGGTCTCGCCAGTGACCTACTCCGTCGCCTCGCTAATCAAGCGTGTCTTCGTCGTCGTCATCGCCATTATCTGGTTCCAGAACGCTACAACCCCCATTCAAGGATTTGGAATCGCGCTCACCTTCTTCGGGCTCTACCTGTACGACCGCACCGGCCACAGCAACAAAGCTGACCGCAAAGCGCGACTGCTGGATATCAAGGAGGAGGCGCTACTGCCAATCCGCGAGCTGAGCGGGGATGCCGAGGCCGCGGCAGCGGTGGAGCCGCAGTCGGTGTCGAGCGCGAGTAATCCGTATGTTAACGGGTATAACGGCCCGCCGGAAGGGAACCGGTTGCGCAGCGATAGCGAGAGCGTGAGAGGGCGGCCTGGGGGGGCGGGGCCGCCGTGGGTTCCGCCTGTGACGAGGCCAGAGGACCGGTGGCCGAGGCAGGATGTGAAGGCTTCGTGAGGATGGGCATGGATTATGGTTATATGATGAGCATGGGAGGGATTTATAGACGGCGTTCTTTAGGATCTGGATCTGGGTGTGCTGCACTGTACTGTACGTACATAGAGAGTATGAGTGGAGCAGGAGTAGGGCAGGGGAGGGATGGACGAGGACTGCCTGCCTGTCTGTGTAAACTATATTTGAAGGGGTGACGGCGTGCTGGGGATAGGGTACTTTATCTTTATATATGGTTCACATCGTGATATGTTCTCTATCGATCACATATATTGAGAATATAAGTTGATGTATACTTCAGTTGATATTTCAGTTGATTGACTGGCGTGCGGGGACTAGTGTATATTTGACTTCAATTTCTGTGCACGGTTTATATTGTTTATTGTTATAGATATCCATATCCTCTTCGCCCTCTTTAACCCAATCCCATCATAGCCGCCATCTCATCCGTCTATATATGCATAAATATATGATAACTCGGCTGCGATCTCAGCGGCAGATCTTCACGCCGATGGCATCTTCTCTCCATGTTCCTGGCGGCCGGCGGCCGGCGGCCTACGGCACGGAACAACCTGGTTTGGGACTAGCGTGACAGCATGCACGAGCAGTACTTTGGTTCTTTGTACTCGGTGGGTGGGCGTGGTGAGGCTGTGACGGCCTGGATGCCCACTTTTGGTGTGGTGACTCGTACCTCTAAATGTCACTTTTAGCTGTTATTCTACTGAACTATACTTCCTGTCTATCTCTGTCTTACCTTTCTGCAGTACAACAAAGAACAAAGAACACAAGTACCGCCCGTCTAAAGTACGGTACTTCTGCCCTGCCAACCTTCCCTTCCCTTCCCTTCCGCCTCTTCACATATACCCCGGATACCGAATATCCTCTTCAGCCTCACTTTCTCCTCATTCAGCACATAATACACGGGCCGCATAGTGTCACTTGGCCTCTTGCCCTTACCTCTACATACCACAGCTCTACATATCGACTCTGCTGCTGCTTCTGCCGCTGCTACTACCGCCATTGATCCTCTTCGATCTCCGAATCCCCGCGCTTGCTCACAGGCGCATGAGGCGCGGCTACGTATTGTCGATGGGTTGAGCACCTGACGACAATACCAACTGAGCCTATTGTCGCCACCACGGCCTATCTTCAACAGTTGCCGACGCGGGCAATTGGCGACAATAGGACTTCACCTGGCCATCCACACCTTCCTACCTCCGACTCATATATAAAGACGCACCTTTCTTGCGCACCACAACCTGTTGCAGAGATTGCGCAGTCTCAAGGACTTCCTCAATTGCACCATGGATCAATTGCAAAGCTCAACCCTCCTAGCGCCACCATCGCAGTTGGCCACCACCCCAACACCAGCCACGAAGCTGCATGAGCTCCCCAACACAAACATGGACCACGCCAAGACCCCCAACGGCGACTCCAACATCTCTCCCACGATGGAAGCTATCGACGCGGCAATCGACAGGCTCAAGAGCAAGTTCCTACCCCCGATACCGCACCTCCTCTCCGTCCCAACCACCGACCCATACCGCGGGTCGCGCCCATGGGAAACGCACCGCAACTCCCCCTTCGAAGCCTACGAGTACGAAGACCTGCAGTACATGACGCTTGTCACCGGCGACAACCGCGGCGTTGCTCGCCCGCGCGGCGGCTGGGAGGACGAGATCAACTTCCGCTCGCCGTATAATGTGTCGCGTTCGCGCAGTGGTACGGCCACGCCGCAGCAGGGCGAGCGGGGCGCTGCGAAGCCACGGAGTAGGATCTCGCTCGCTGATTATAAGAGCGGGAAGCGCGTGCCGAAACCGTCGTCTGAGTCGCAGCAGCCTGCTGGCGAGTCGAGTAGGGACAAGGATAATGCGAAGGTGGCTACTAAGGCGGAACCGGCGAAGGCTGTGGAGAATGGAGCCACACAGTATGTTATCCGGGCTTTGATTTGTTTGTCGCATTCGTATGCTAATTAGTGTTATAGTTCTTCAGATACTAGACACCCTAGTAGCGTCAAGAACGAATATGCGCCTAGGCCAAGCGACTCGCGCCTGCCTCAATCGAAACCCACAGCTCCCCAAGGCAAGGAGAATGATCGCCATGCGCCTCCACCAAAGGCAAGAGAGCAACAAAACACAACTCCTAAACCTACAGCAATGAAGCAAGAAATTTCACATCCTCTCCCTAAGAAACCGGCAGAGTCGAATCATGCGCCCAAGAGGCCGCTCGAAAAGCCCGAGCAGTCGCAGCCGGAGAAGCGCTTAAAGGTTGAGACAAAACATACGCCCAGTGGAACTGTGAAGGGACACCAAAGGAATACTTCCGATCCCCTGTCCAGACTCTTTGGGACGGCTCCGAAGTCGAAACCCTCGAGTGCGAAGCAGTCACAGCCGACGAGCGTTGACAATACTCCGACCAAGAAGGCGGAAGATAGGAAGGCTCCGGAGCGTGGGACTGCGTCCGGGAGCAGGGCTAAGGATGCGCCTCCAGCTGCGAGAGTCCCTGAAATGCCAAAGCTTTTGTCACCGCTGCCGGAATACCTTACGAGTCCGACTCCGGTTAGTTTCAGCTCGGGACAAGGAGTGGAGAAGTCAGGCAAGAATGGCCGCGATAGCCCTTCAACTATGAAGGCGGAATCTTCAGCAGTGAAGAGAAAGGAACAGAGTGAGAAAACATCGCCTTTCCGTTTGCCGGAGCTGCTCCCTAGAGAACTGCCGCCGAATGTCGAGGCATTACTAGCGAAGAGCAAACAGCCAACCAGGAAACTCGATACTGTCCAGGCTCGCCATGAGAAGAGTCGCAACCCTGATACTCCCGGCGTGGCGAGGAAGGCACCCAAAATTAGTGCGGCAGAGAAGCGACGTGCATCTAAAGCTTCCGACTCTTCTCCTCCTGAGATCACCTATGAACCGCCACGCCAAATCGTCAAGCTGAAGTACAAGAAGAGCATGGCAAAAGACGTACAGCGCATCCTCAAAACGAAGCCAATGCCAAACAGAGCCGTACTTGAATTGGCCGGCGGCATCGTTCCCGAGAAGCCGGCCGTATCAAAGGCGAGGGCAGCCGAGAGCAAAAGGCCGCGCCCCGCCGTACCAGACGAGCAACCCGAGCGAGCGATAAAGCGAGCGAAGGTCCCTGCGAAAATCGACTCCGACAAAGCTGCCATTGGTCAATTACTCCCGCCGTTTAAATCCCCAGGTCAGCCTCCGACGTCTGGAAAGAAGCTTCCGAGCGCGAGTAAAGTCACACCGAAGAAGGGTGACGCCATGAAGAGCGTTGCGATGCGCCGCGTCGACTCCGCGGATGACAACACCCTCACCCCGAAGACGGGCGCGGCCTCTACGCCTGCGAGCACGGAGAAGCCGAGGCAGAATGGCGGCGACAAATCCGCAGAGGTGGATCGCTGCCGCGCCGCGAACATGAAGTACTCCGAGATGGGCAAGACACTTAAGCGCAAGCGCGACGTGTATATCCACTCCAAGGAGAACCAACTGGCCACCCTCGCCGGGGCGGAATCACTACTAGCATACCTCGTCGCCTTTGATGCCTTCGACGCCATGTACCGCAAGATGGGCCGCCCCAACACAGGCGACAACTGGCTCTCGCTGTTTCCACTATTGCAAGCGAACCACGATCTTGGAAAGGCACACTTACACCTTGACATCGTGATCCTCCTGATCGGCGGCGTAGCGGCGAACGCCCTGCTCGCGGTCCATAACCTGCGCTTCGCCAAGGAGACACCGAGTAGTTCCCCCGACTACCTGAGGTTCCGCGACGCGATGAGCGAGAATATCCGCCGCGGCCGGGAGTTATGGGCTCAGTACCAGATGGCGTGCGAGGAGCTTAAGTCGAGGGAGCCGGAGGCTGTGCGTGAAGGGGGTGGGATGGCTTTTGTGTCTGCGCCGGGGGGGCAGGCGTTACCTGTTAAGACGGTGAAGGTGGAGGCGGCGAGGATGTTGAGGGAGTATGTCAAGAAGCATAAGTTGGAGTGGGAGATGCAGGTTGACTTTTAAAGGGAGGGGGTGGACTGGGGGCAGCTGGGGTCGAAACTGTTTTATGGACGGCGTTGGTGAGAAAAATGGAGGGGGCGAATTGAAGGAGGGAGAGGGGGATAGATGAAGGTGGACTGATGGCGTTTTTTTTTATGGTGGTGAGAGTTTATATTTTAACGATACCCGATATACCCCGAACAGAGGAGGATTTCGACGGCGAAGATGAGGGGGTTGACTTTTGGGGGCGAATGGACGTGGTGGGTTGTGGTGGTGGTGGTGATGGAGGCTGAGGATGAGGATGAGATGATAGTATGTGAACTGAGGAGGATAATGGGTGAATTGCATGTCTACCACGTTGGGGGTGTAGAGCATGAAACTACGTATATCTTGAGCCTTGCGTGCTGTAGAGCGAGAATAGAAGCCAATGGCCATTGAACTAATTACTTCGTCTCCATGCTGTAATGTTCCTCGGAGCTGTATTTCGAGACCATACCCTGGGTGCCCGCATTTGACGATCCAGGATACCTAGTATAGCCATGTATTCCACCATCTACCTATTCTTCCTGCGCATTAATTCCCAAATACCCTCATCATCAATAACCCCTATACACCCAGACATACGCGCTGCTCATCACCACATCACGTGCACACCCGCCATCCCCTGAACTCTTGGCGCGTCACTGCGACCCGCGTCCACGGCTGTGGAATTTCCTCAGCCTCGCCTGTACGCGTCAACGACAGCGACGAGGCCAGACCAAGACCAGGGTTAATCACCAACGAGCGAAAGCACCAACTATACGATTGCAATATAGGGCAGGCAGGCACAGCGGAGTGGGATTATATTTTAGTAGCGGGGTTGGAAAAGATGTCGACATTTGCGCTACCGCGCGAGGCGATGGGGAGGGTGGTGAAGGAGATGCCGGAGAGGTCCAAGCAGGTCGCTGCGCTGGGGGCGCTGGTTGGTGTGAGTTCCCCCCTTCTTGTGGTGTTTAATTTGGGGACATGAGCTGACCAACACAGCCGCTCTGTGCATCACCGAGGAATATAGTAGTCTACGGCCTCGCGGCGACGGGGAAGAGCGCCGTTGTCGCTGGTGTGCTGGACGCATCGTCGACGAGCGAAGATGCGGGGGGGGAAGGGTTGAAGTACGCGATTGTGAGGAGTAAGGAGTGTATTACGGGACGACATCTACTAGAGGGGACAGTGTGTGCGGTAGCTGCTGCAGTGGGCTGGGAAGAGGCCCCAGGGCGATGCGAGAACCTCGCGCAGTTAGCTGTGCTGCTTGGGAAGATGCTCGAGGGTGGTAAGGGGCGGTTTGTGCTGGTTTTTGACGGTGTGGATAAGCAACGAGATGCGCCGCCGACGTTGGTGCCTGCGCTGGCGCGGTTGGGGGAGGTGGTGAGTTTTCCTTCCTTTCTCTGGCGGGTGTTCGAGGGCGGAGCTAATGTGAAGAAGATACCGAATCTGACGACGGTTTTTGTGGTTACGTCGCCGAGACCGCATTTTTTGCATAATCCGGGGGCGCCGCATGTGCATTTCCCGTCTTATACGAAGGCGGAGGCTATGGCTATCGTTTCGCGGTCTGTGCCGTCGATATATCCATCCTCACATTTAGAATCGACGCCCGTATCTGACGGCGAGAACGTGGCCATCGATGGCGGAGAGGACCACGCAATCCCCCGCCCAACAGAAAAAGAGACAGCAGATCTCTACTCCCGCTTCATTTCTGCCGTCTGGGACACCTTCGCCAAGTACGCTGGACGCGACATCCTCTCCTTCCGCCGCATCGCAATCACTCTCTGGCCACGCTTCACCGCTCCAATACGGGCTGGTGTCTACGGCCCAAGAGAGTTCCAGCGCCTTCTCACATCTCAACGCCCCCTCTTCAGAGACGAATCCGTCCTCATCCCCTCCATCACCAACACATCCCTCGCTCTACCACCATCCACCACCCCCTCACAACCTCAACTCCCCACTCCCACAATAACCAAACCACCCGCCAAATCCCTCGCAAACAAACACGCCCTCACCACACCCCCCCTCCCCTATACATCCCGCATCCTCCTAATAGCCGCCTACCTCGCCTCCTACACCCCCGCCCGCCTCGACCCCCTCCTCTTCGCCAAGTCCTCCGGCCCCACCAAAAAGCGCCGCAAGAACCTCGCCGGCACGGCCACAAAACCGCGTCCCGGGACCGCGGCGCGGCGGAAGCTAAACCGCAAACTGCTCGGGCCGCAGGCATTCGTGATGGAGAGGTGTCTTGCGATTTTCTGGGCGCTGAGGGAGGAGGCGAATGGGGCGGGGAGGGCGGAGACGGGGGGTGCGGATATTTTGGGGGCGGTGGCGGCGTTGGCGAGTTTGAGGTTGTTGGGGAAGACGAGTAGGGTTGCGGATCCGTTGGAGGGGGGGTGTAAGTGGAAGGTTAATGTTGGGTGGGAGGTTGTGAGGGGGGTGGGGAGGAGTGTGGGGATTGAAGTTGAGGAGTGGATTATTGAGTAAAGAAAGGGGAGTATGTTTGGAGGGCTTATGGAAGTGCTTCGTTATGCCCCAACTCGGTGCATTAGTTTGTGCTGATTCTTCTGACGCCGTATTGAAAGTGGCAGCGATCCTAAATTTTGAGGCTATTGTGCCACTTGAAGTCTAAGGAAGAGACTGTGTATAACAGCTACCGAGAGGACTAGAGCAACCTACAAAGATTATTGTTGTTTATGTTATTTACAGGGACTGCAAATAAAACGCACTCTTGATAACTTTGGAACTGTTGCAGCTTTTCAACAACATAGACACATAAAGATTAAGCCAAAGGGAGAGATTCCATTAGCGTTAAATATAGGTGTCAATTCTCAATTACTTTGAGGTAGACAATTGTACCTGAGCAAATAGCCACACCATGTTTCCTATCCCAGCCATATCGATGAAAGCAATCTTAATACAGCCCATCACCTTCTCATGCCCCGTGTATCCATCCACCTTGGTATCATAAAATCATTTCCCTTCAAACGCCTATAATACAGCAAATTTCTCTCAGATACGAGTAGCGCCACGCTTCCCCAACGGAAGGTAAACAAAAAGCAAGCTCGTCGTCGTTGCAATCAAGCAGAAAGATCCATTCAATTCAGCTGAGTCTCGATGTTCTGTCCCAGCCCCTCGGCAACACAATCTTGGCAGTACCACGCTTTGCCCCGTGGCGGCGCGTCCGGGACACAGCGGCGGTGGAAGACCGGTGCTATACAGTCCTGGAGGTATGTTAGTAGTGAACAAATGAGATACAAGACGGTAACAATTAGGTACTTACTTCGGCCGCGCAAATCACCAACTCACCAGGCCTTACGTAGCCGCCACATCCACACATGCCAAAAGCCCGAACGTTACGTGGTTGGGGCGGGTTGTGGGGGTCGGGTTTGATCACGTATCGTGCGGATGTGAATGGTATAGGGGGTGCGGTTTCTTTTGCCTTCCCATCATTGCGAGGATCCGTTTCGGGTCCTGACGACAGGTCATTAGCAGCAGTCGCGTCTGGCATGTCCTCGTCGGAAGAAGCGTAGGCGCTCTCCATAGTATCTAGGTGGGAGAGAAGTTTCTCGCGGGTCTTTAGGGTGATCTTCTTCGTCCATTGTAATTCTTGGAGGTGCTTCTTGGCCCACTGGAAGCGCTGGATTTCCTCGAAGAACCACGTGGTATTATCTGTCAAGAAGGAGAGCATTAGTTGCTCCAGGGCGGTTGTCCCATCGTCTGGTGAAGCCTCGAAGTCCTTTTCAAAGCCGTTGAAGAAGCGGACATATTCGGACTCGGCCTCAGTAGTCGGAAGTGGTAGGTTTGATTTGTAAAAAATGTTGTCTAGTGCCGGTATATCTCGCCTCGAAGTACGGCCGTGGTAGCCAAGGAAAAGTCGAAGCATCGCCACAGACTCTCCGTCCGAGACATGTGCACTACGACCGCTTCGTAAGGTCAATGAGACACCGAGAAATTTTTCAAGAGATATCTTGGTACTGTCCTTCACGTACGTATCCCACAGCTCTATCAATGTCCGTTCTTCGCGTGCTACTGCGGATAATTTGCGGTCCTGCCTTGCTTTTCGAGGAGAGATGCGCTCAGTTTGAAACATCTCCAAGCATTCCCAGAAGCATGTTTCTTCGATCCTATCACTCATCTTGAGGTTAGTGAGATGTTTCAGAAGTTCTTTTTTGCGGCATTGTTCCTCGTCGAACCACTGACGGTTAACCTTGATAAACTCCTTGAGAATCGAGGGCATAAATATCTTCGACGTTGATCTCTGACCAAATATGAAAGGGTTCCAGCGATTTATGAACTCTTTCTCTGTGGGGATCATATCAATGATATTGTTGATTATGTCCGCTTGCTTTCTGATCCGCCAGTCGTGAGAGACTGTCGAAGGTGGTAGCGGTTCACCAGGTATTAGCAACCTTTTTGTAGAGATATCATATAGAGGCTTCGCAGTTTTGGGGACAACCAGCTTTGGCATCGCATCTTCTGGCGCGGAGGATGAAGAATCGTCATCTTCGTCAACAATGATTCGGCGGGAGTTTAGAGCTCGAGTCCGTTTTCGAATGGGCTCATCAGGTTCAGATCCGGCATCCGGAGTGGTATTTAGAGAACTCATCTTTGATTGAGGCTCAGAGACCGAAGCCGAGGTGGACGAGTCTCGCGCAGGTAGTTTCCCAACCTTGGAAAGCTCTTGCGCGCAAGGTGGCTCAGGTGTCGGGAGAGGATTGGTTGCGATGATATCTGGAGATGAACGGTCGTCTTCAAAGTCGAAGATACTTTTATATATTGTCACTTTTGGTGCTTTGTTGACTTGTGCATTATTGACCAGTGAACCGACGCTGACTGGCGAATTACTGCGGATCTGGGTGTCTACCTTAGGCGGTATTGTTGATTCTCTGTCAGAAACTGTGATAATGAAGTCTTGTTCGTCACCTGTTGGCGAAGTGAAGACGAACTTGAACTGACTGTGATCTGCACGGAGGTGGAGGTGGAGAGCTCTGATTGAATTAAGTCTTGCGAGGCAAATACCACAAGAACAGTCGCGTAGTTTAGACTCAGAAGGCGCTTTGTCGCCAAGTTCAACTTTCCACACAAATTTTGGCTTTGAAGGCGTTTCTAGTTTCTCGGTCTCTAGCTGAGCAATACTTGGCGTTTCCCATTGTGCATCGAGCGCGAGCTGGAATTGCGTCGTTTGACGATCGGGCCCAAGTTTGATTTCCAGAGGCACTTTCATAGACAGTGACTCCAAAGGTAGTAACTCTGTTTTTGACACAAGTCTTAGATCCCTTTTGTTTGACAGACCATGCCTCAGCTGCTTGCCAATAGGGCTACCTTGAGAAATCTCGCTGTCAAGTCCCAGTGGAGGCCATGGTCCTGCGCGAACGGTTGAAAAACTGACATGACAAAAGTACTTCTCCGCCAGGCCATATTCTCCTTGGTCGAGAAGTTCATCAGAATCATCTTCCGAATCTGATATCTCGCTCGGCGATCCGACTGAGGGCTTTGGCTTTTCATTGGGGGGCTTGGGTACATAGAGCTCCCTAATAGGAACAACGAAAGATCGAGGTAGATTAATCTCAGTTTCCGGATGCCCTGTTGCTGGATTCCAGGCCGTGCGTATCTCGCCTTCTTGAGAGATGCGGAGAAGCTCTTCGTGGACATCTGTCAAAGTTCCATTTTGGCACTCGCTAGTGGGATGGTATATCTGCACAGAACAGCGGGTCTTCACCTGGACACCATCTAGACGGCGTGGAATAAGAGATTCATGCTTGTCCCCATATTTGTCCGAGATGCCGCTGAAAGTAATTGCGAGTGAGTGTGGCTCTTCAAGCCTTTCGGGGGCAGAGTGATCCTTCCGAGCAAGCTTGCTCTCCTCCAGCTTCTTGGCCAAGTTCAATCCATCAATTCCTACCCGTTGCCGCTTCGACGCCCTTGGATTCTCCTGAGCCGGCAGCCGTTTGGGGTTCCGAGGCGACTCCTGACGTGAAACAAGTGATCCCATATCACGAGTGGATTTATCCAGGTTCCTTCTCAAAAATGGCGGCCTCCTTGAAGCCTCGGACCATGCGTTGGCTGCATCTATGCAGTCCATGGCTTATTAGGAGTGCTCCCTTGCATGACAAACATTGGCACTGCAAAGCTTGCGGATGAAATTGAGTAAACAAACCCAATCAGTTGGTGTGAGCCCTCGATCCGACCACTCAATACCTGGAAAAGCCTCCAGATCAATCAATATGAGCTGTTCTTGGCCTCACTCCTGGCCTTGACATGTAGTTTGTTGATGCTTGAATATGAAAACGTGACCTTGTCGCGATCCAAGTCAATGGGGTTGGTAGGATGGGGAGGAGAAAGTGGCTTTAACGCCGTCTAAACTGTGAACCCTCAGCCACACGCACGGCCATAATTCACCCCCCAAGGCTACGAACCAAGGCTACGAACCGGGTTTATAGTAATTATAGGTAAATAAACGCTCTTAATCACTTAGGGCTATATTGTCTAAGCTGGTTACTCAAAAATATAGCAAAAATAATAAATGTCTATTGACTTAAATGCTATTATTAATCTCGCTGCTTCCCGTCAATGGAGACTCTTTGGGCGGCACGAGTAGAACGTTGACAGAGTTGAAGCCTTAATCTAAAGGCCACAATTTATAGTTATCCAGCCTTGCTGTGCACTAACACCCAAACGACGTGAGGCTGACAATTTTCTTTTTGGCGGGGAGAAATCGAGCCTTCCAGCCTTCCAAGCCAACCAGCATATAATATTGTATGCTCAACTACACATATTAGGACATTTTTATATGCTCGTTGAAGTTTCGAGTATATGTGAAATGTACTCCTATGTTCAACCAGACGCATGGGTCTGCTTACGGCTGCCCTCCGATTCCCTCAAAGTTGTCCAAGTGACCCCAAATACGTGAGTGTCTACGATTGGAGTGAGCGCATCACACCTCAACCTCACTGTTTTGCCGTCTATAAGCTGATTTTGAGTAGCACTATCTCCCTAGGAAAATACGGTGCCTTCCAGAGCAACCTCATCCTTGGCCGCCCTTACCACCTAACCTACGAAATCGAAGACCGTAAAGAGGGCTCGGCACCGTCACTACGCGTTGTCCCTGCATCGGAGATCCACGCTGACACGATCGCTGAAGAGGAGGCAGCGCAAAGCCCCACATCAGACTCTATAACTCTGGGTGGCGATGGTGTGCAGTTCGAGCTTGTCAATGAGACGGGCGAGGTTGTCATGCGCTCCAATCGCGAGACCATCGACGACGCAGCGCGACAAACCATGACCATGGAGGAGATTGAAATCCTCAAGCGCGATGGCACAGATGCTGGCAAAGACCTCATTGCGAAACTCATGCTGTCGCATACAGCGCTTGACGAGAAGACCGCCTTCAGTTTAGCCAAGTACAAGCTGCTCAAGACCAAGAAATATCTGCGCCAGTTCACCGTACTCCCACTTGACGTCCCGATGCTGACGCATTGGCTGGTCGACCAAAAGGATGCTGCAAGAATATTGGAGATACGCAACGAAGTCCTGGCGTTAGTGGGATGCTGGGCAAATGTCCACTTCTCGGGCGACCCATACGGACTACCCACGCCGGCCTTATCACCCACTGTCCCCGGCCAGGGCCGCTGGCTCGTAGTCGACGAAATAGGCGGCCTTCTTGTCGCCTCTATGGCTGAGAGAATGGGGATACTCCATGCATCACCGCCGTCAGCAAACCCACCCGCACCCGCCACAACCACCACTTCCAAAGACGCAGATGAAGACGACGAATCCTCCCCGCACGACTACCTCTCTCGTCCGCCATCTGGTTCAAATACCATAACCCTCATCCACGCCAACGCCCAACCCAACATGTCCCTCCTCAAATACTTCGACCACAACCCCGACACCCCATCTCCCACGCACCCCCTCACCACCCACCTCCACACCATCTCCTGGCTGCAGCTCCTCGACCCCAACGCCGACACCACTTACAGCACACCACTCCCCTCTCTCACCCCCGCCGAGCTATCCACCCTCAAATCCGGCAAGCGCGGGCAGTACTACAAGAAGCGCCGGCGCCTCGCCCGCGTCTCCGCTATTGTGGACTCCACCCGTGCTGGATCCTTCGACGGTCTCGCCATTGCAGCCTATATGGATCCTCTCACCATCCTCCCGCATCTCATTCCTCTCCTGCGTGGTGGAGCACCTGTTGTCATCTATTCGCCTAACGTGGAGCCGCTGACCCGTCTTGCGGATTGCTATAGCACGAGTCGCCGTGCTGCCTTTGTGGCTGCACCACCTGCGGAGGGCGACTTGACGAATTGGGCGGGCAATGAAGATTTCCCGCTAAACCCGACCTTGCTGCTAGGAGTTGGTGTGCAGACTTCGAGAATGAGGGGGTGGCAGGTTCTTCCTGGCCGGACGCATCCGCTCATGACGAGTAGAGGTGGTGCGGAGGGCTATCTATTTACAGGCACGCGGGTGATTCCTGTAGAGGGCAAAGTGGAGGCGCGCGGGAACTACAAGCGGCGGAAGACGGAGGGAGGGAAGTCGGGAGAGGTGAGCTCCACACAGACTCCTGCGGTGCAAACGCCGGATGTTATAGATCAGAATATAGACGATGTAGTCATGGGACAGGATGTAGATATATAATAGCTCTCCTACTGAGAACAATTGCATCGATCTTTCCACACAATCGTGTTCCGGTCACGAAATTTAATTTGCTTTTGACGCCTCAAATCAAGCTCAACCGCTGGTTGCACCTTTGCCCCGTCTTCTTCACCGTTCACCCTAGCACTTTATTCTTTCTCCGCCGCGTTGCGCTGTAACGGATATCATAGGCTCTTCCCCATAAACTTCCTCTTCGTAAAGCTCAGCCACCATTTACTTGGCTTATCTGACCCATCCTCATAGATCCTTGCCAGTAGCCTCTGTGCCAACTCCTGGCGGACTTGCATCAGGTATTGTTTCAGGACTTCGGCATCTTGGCGGGAGGCAGGTGCTTCAAACATCTATGTTTTGTCAGTACTGTTGTATACCATGGCAGTGGGAAGAAGTTGAGGGCAAGGAAGCATACCTGGTTTAGAGGGAAGCCTGGGTCGCCTGGGATGGAGAAGTTCGTATCGAGAGCGACGTTCTGGACTTCTTTCTGTGCTTCCCTATATGACGATAACAATTAGAAATTGGTCCAATCTAGGCTCTCACGAGCATATCCCCACCCGCCGCTCACAACCCCAAACAGAACCTAACATACCTAGCACTCATCGCCGGCCTAATCTTCCCTAAACACTCGCTCACCCACAAAATCCCATACACAAGCAAACGATCCGCATATCCCTGAATCTCGAAGTTCCGAAAGAACGTGTTCGCGCGGAACAGGCCGAGCACCTCGTCTAGCGCATCGTAGGACTCGCTATCTGGCTCTGGCGACTCGGAGGCCGCGAGGGAGGGCTCGGCGGGGAGGGCGAATGCCGGGCCGCGGGTGCGCGTGCGGAGGGGGAGGAGGGGGAAGTTGCCGATTAGGCGGGGGGAGGGCTCGGAGTTGAAGATGGAGTTGTAGGCCTGTGGAGAGGGCGGTGTCAGCAGGTAGGGCGTGAGGGTGGGGGTCGGGACGGGGGGGGGTTGTAGTAAATTGGGGAGGGCAGAGGTGCGTGGTGTGATGGGATTGAAGAGTTGCAATGGGGGTATTGCTTACCGGCATCGTGGTGGTTTGTTGATGCGCATGCGTGTGTGTCGAGGTGGAGGTTGGACCCAGGTTGGCGGGGTGTGCTCGTCGTCATCTGTCGGCGGCTGGACCCGCTATTTATCCGAGAGACGACTATGAAAGGCAAGAGCCGCGCGCATAATAACAACTTATTCTAGGTAATTAAGGTACGAGTAGGTCACAATGAACGGAATCTAGCATAATTAAGTTCGCGATTGGTACATAATACGCTTTTCATATATACGTTAGTCGTGCATTTATCGTATTAATGATACTATTTACAATTATTACCGCCTGAAATCGCGCTCATCCATATGTCGTCTCCCCTCGATCTGTCTCCTATCCTCCATCATCCTCCTCTCCCTCTCTTCCAACTGCCTCCTCTCCTCCAGCTGCATCCGCTCATCCAACTGCCTATGGCCATCCAGCTGTCTTTGCTCTTCCATTTGTCTCCTCTCATCCATCATTCTTCTCCCCTCCATCAACCTCCTCTCCTCTAAATCCCGCTGATACGTCTCTTCCGCTCTCCGATCAATCACTGGCCCAGGACCACCATACCCATCCCTCATTGGCTGTCGTCTAAGCATAGCCTCTTCATCCTGCCTCTGTTGTTGTAGAGTCAACCTGTCTGGTTGTGGCTGTTGCGGAGGTGGCGGTGCATATGGCCCCGGGTGCCGGTCATATGAAACGGGGGTATACGACCTTTGCGCAGCTGGTGCCGGGCTAGGTTGTTGAGCACGATGAGGTGGCAGTTGGCCATACGAGTGCTGTGCAGCTTGTGGCGGCATCTGCTGGACTTGCGCGCTGTGTTGTCCGAGAGGGGAGGCTCGGGTTTGGGACGACGAAGGGGGTTGGCTGATAAAGCGCGGAGGCTGAAGCGAGTGTTGCTGGGGCGCCTGTTGCTGGTACGGAGGCGACATCGCTGGTCCTGGATGTTGGGTAGTGCTATAACTGGACTGCTGCTGGCCCTGCGTTGACGTTGGAGGGGGTCCTTGTTGCTGTCTTGCATCAAAACTACCGTGTCTAGATCCGTGATGGGACGTATGAGAGTATCCCATACTAGGAGATGCGGAACGGTGACTAGATGTACCAAACGCCATTTGACGATGGCTTGGGTGCTGAGGTGGTTGAGATTGCTGGGGAGGCTGTTGGGATTGTTGAGGTTGGTAAGGAATGAGAGTCTGGGGCGAGCTGGTTGGAGGCTGCTGGTGCTGGTGCTGCTGTTGCTGTTGCATCATGTATTGCTGGTGGGCATAATACTCGCCGCGATCAGGCGCAGTTGAATCTAACGGGGAGCCAACATGTTGTCTTGACTGTGGCTGGGTCTGATTTGAGCTGCTAGGAGAGTATACCATGTCATTGTGCCTGATAGCTGGTGCTTGTGACGTGCTAGGAGGGCGTGTCGACTGAGGTGGTGCCTTTCCGCGAATATCAGTCAATGATGACTCTCGTCGAAGGTGCTGCGTCAGTGGCGGCCCTGCTTGGCGCGGTTGATACAGCGGTTGATGCGTAGCAGGTGGCGGAGAGAGTTTCATTGCCGACTGCGGCTCGGGAGCAAGTTTTGAAGCCACCGGTTCGCTTGGTTCATCGTTGAGTAATGACATAATGCTAGATGTTTTCCGGACAGTCTCTTGTTGACGAATAGCTGCAACAGGTTGTGGCTGTGGCGGCGGCGCCGAGGGAGGCTGCTGGTGAACTGGAGGAGAATGTTGATGGGATGGTGGTGCAATTGGGGCGCCTCGAGGCGGCCCTGGCGATGCTAATGAAGATGGAGTCGATGGTCCCGTGCTAGCTTTCAAATCACCAAGCGCATTTCGTGATTGCTGGAAGTTTCGTGGCGGGTATTGGCCAATATTTGCACGTCTACTATCCTCAGCGCGAACAGGTGACATTGCTTCAGTGCGTGGATGCATTGGGGAGCCACGTTGCTGATGTTGTGCTATTTGTGGGGGATACTGTTCGAACTGAGTCGTACCCGGCACATCGGTTTCTTGCTTCATCCTGAATTGTTGTTGGCGGGCCTGCAGGCGTTGCTCCTCTTCCAAGCGCAGAGCTTGCTGCCTTTCGGCCTGGGCTTCTTGTGCAACCAGGTGGGATCGCGATGTGGTTCTAGCTTGATCGGAAGCAGGAATTGGCTGAGGGGACGGATTTGAAATAGATGATGCTCGTACAATAGGTCTGTTAGTGTCGCTGTTGAAATAACCAAGCGTTGGTCCTCGTGGCGGGCGCTGCTGCTGCATTTGCTGCACAATTTGTTGTGCTTGTGGTAGGTGCTTACTAGGAGCAGTGACCGAGCGAGAAGGAGCATTTGACGCCTGAGAAATAGAGCCTGCCTGAGCCAGAGGGGCATACCGTGGGCCTCCTGGTTGTGGTGACGGTGCATGCTGCCCAGCCAAGGCATGCGTTGGGGGTTTCTCGTCTTGTTCGAATGTGCCAATGGAACTGCTTGGTCTGCCAATCGGATTGGTAAACCCATCGTATCGATTTGGGGGCATTCCCCCGGTAAATAGCATGCCCGTAGATGTCTGCGGAGGCAACTGTCCACCAAGATACATCTCGTCCATATCATCCATAGAAGTGAGGCCAAGGGGCCGCTGGGGCGATCCAGAAGGGCCATCGTATTTTCTTTTGATGGGATGGTTAGTCTGCGCAGGTGGAGGGCCCAGATTTTCTCCTCTGGCTCGTTTGTCATCAGCAATCCGAGCCATCTCTTCCAAATCGGATCTCCCAGAGTCGATTTGACGTTGATAATAATTCTTAACCTATTATCGGTTGTTAGCAAGCTTTGGATTCAAATCAACTGGTGTTATAAGAGGCTGCGGTACATACCATAATATGCGTCTTAGAAGCCATCCACTTCGCAATCCCGTGCCAATCAGTCCCATAGTATTCAATGAGCATTGGAAAGTCGTTCTGCTCAGGAACACTCCAATAACTTGATGTTGGCGCAGCTGTATTCCGCTGATTCTGGGGATCTGAGTTGTACGCTGATCCTGGTGGTAACGCCCCAACGTGCTCGGGGACAGGGTAGCCTTGGGGGACAATATCGTGCCCAGAAGGAATCGGTGCTGTTGGTTTCTCGGCAACGACACTTGGGGTGACATAGGGAGGGAGTATTGGTGCCGGTCCATCCCACGGGGCAATTTGGCTAGTGAATCGGACGGGCTCGGGAGGCGGAACAATTGGCTGCTGCCATTCCTTAATTATTGGCATAGCAAGTGGAACCTTCGTCTCCTGATTCTTTGGAACGGCGTTAGGAGCAGCGGCTAGGAGTTGATTATTCTTTGGCTGCTTAGTGGCTTTCTCGCGAGTAGCAGCCGCCTTCCCCTTGCGTTTTCCAGTAGCAGTAGTCTCGCCCTCTTTTGGAGTCGCAGCACCGCGCCTCGCAGGTGTTGGTGCTGGAGTGGTATCAGACTCGCTTGGGGCAGGTTCGGCACCACCAAAGATAGGTGCAGCCGCTCTTCTTGGCCGGCGACGGTCATTTGTGCCCTCAGTGGGTTCTTCTTCAACCTCCTCTCGCCCAAGGGCAACTGTGTGCACACTCGTCTTCGGCTTGCGCTTCCTACCTTTGCCCCTGATTTGCTTCTTCAGTTTTTCTTTGAGCTTCAGCTCGTGCTTGACAAGATAATAGTACTGAATGCAATGCTTGTAATTCCGTCCAGGCAACGCTTCTGCGATCTTGCCCCATTGTTTTGGGTAATCCAGCATGGTTTTCTCGAAGGTTTCTCGCTCCCACTCTGTGAAATCTGCAATAGGGGGCAGAACTTCGAACATAGCCAACGCGCGATCAGAAGCGACCAGGTTTGTATAGTCACCATAGCGGGTGGCTTCCCGGTCCTCTATACTCAGCATATCGGGAATGCCGGCCTCCTTCTCGCTGGCGGCCTTTGCCTTAGCAGCACGATCCTGGCGCTTGCGCTGCTCGGTCGCCTCAATCTGCGACTGTCTCAGCAGCCTCTCGATATCACGCTCCGTAGCAAATCTGCTCACAGCGCGTCGGCCTTCGGTTCTGCTTTCAGCCGGCTGAGCGCTGGCCGCACGGCTTACTTCTGCGGCTCTATTAGCTTCCCACCTTTCCCGGCACCGAACTGCAAGCGGATTATCAGATCTGTGAAAGTCGATCCAATCCTTATACTTTTGCTTGTATATCTGCGAATTCTCTTCAATCTCCCTGTCGCGCATATCGGCTTTCATGGTGAGGCTTGCAACTAGGAAATCCATCACATCAGGATCCGATTCGATTCCTTTCAAGAAACCTGTTTCTTGTTGCCAGGGGGTAGTGACTGCGAATGGCAAATCCGCGATCGGGGGCGTCGCCATTCTCTTCCTCACTACTTCCAGCATTGGCTCAGTCATGATGCTGTCTTCGACCGGTTCGATCTCTTCGGGTTGAGCTATCGGCTTGACATCCAAAGCAAGTTTTTCTAGCTCGACTGACGGGGTGGAAACCTCGGGAGATTTTTCCGCAACCGGTGGCAAGATGGCGGCGGGCTCCTCAGTTTCCGCGCCGATGACAGGGACGTTGTCCAGTGCCATAGGCGTGGGCACCTCCGTCGTCTTTACCGGAACATTGTCCTTTGCTTCCTTTGCCTCCTTTGCCTTCTTTGCTTCCTTTGCCTCGATAGATGGCTCTGGGAGCGTGGGTGGAGGAACTGGTGACCGTAGTTGCGACATGTTATTGAATGGAATAGAAACTGATTGAAATAATTCGACGGTGTTCTTGGCAACGCCCTGGCTAAGTTGGCTCTTTACTTTCGAAATCTCGTCCTCGAAATAATCATCGTCGATATCGGAGTCAGACGCCTCGTCCTCTGGAGTTACGTAGTTTGTTGGTGGTCTCCAAGTCAGCGTTGTGACTTCTTCCACTTTGGGTGATTCGTCCACTTCGCCCGCCTCCATCATAGTTGAATCATCGCCAGCAGGAGCTTCTGCCTCGTGCTTTTCAACGACATCATGTGATACATCTTTTGGGGGTTCCGAAGATGCCAACTTTTGCTGCTCCTCCGCCTTCCTATGAACGGGCGATGTAGTCGCTGCATCAGGCTTTGAAGGTGCAGCTACAAATTTTGGGTTAGTCCACTGTATGCTCCCTGGATATTCTAGGCGCCCGCCATGCGAGGCAGGGGGTCTCTCACTTCGTGGGCCAGTTGGTATTGCGACTGGAGCTGATCCCACCGCCGTTTGCCCACCGCCCGCGCCACTGATAACTGATCCAAAAGCCGGCACCTCGGGTGCCTGCGGAGGAGGTGAAGGGTTCTCTCGTGTTTGTGATACTGAGACTGAAGACGTGGGTCTCTGTGGGTATGTCTTGTCCCAAGAGTCCGCCGGGCGATCCTGTCGAGGCCGGTCGCCACGCTCCGGTGAGCGGCTGCGTCGTCCACGAGGCTCGCCACGGCCATCAAAGTACATGCCACGCCCTCTTCCAGCACGAGGTTCCCAGTCGTCGCGACCACGCCCGCGACCCCTTGTGGCATCACGGGAATCATTCCGGACAGGTGAGCGTGGTCTCCCTCGAGGCGAGCTGGGGCGAATCTTCGAAGCGCGACCGCCCCGAAAGCTGTCGCGCCTATCTCGATCAAGCCTATCCCGGTCCTCCCATTCCCTGTCGTGGCTCCTTTCATCACGAAATGGCGGTGGCGGCCCTCTATCGTCTCGTCTGTCGCGAAAGTCGCGATCGATGTCGCGTGGGCCTCTATCCCGGCTATCATCTCGCCACCCACGTCCTCGCCCTCGTCCGCGGCCTCTGAAGTCGCCAGAGAAGCTGTTGACGCGTGGTCCGCTCGGGATATTGTCGCCAAGCGCCTTTGGGCCTCGAGGGGGTTCTCGACTGGGGAAGTCTCTCATCGAGCCACGACTCGAATCGCGATAGTTGTCGCGAGGCGAGAAGTTGCTATTGCTTCGACTGTCGAGACCGGGGCGGTAGTTGTTTTCTACCCCACGGGCTGGCCCGTTGAATTGTCCTCCATCGCGCTGATCGCTGTGGCGAGCTGGTGACCTGTCGCGAGGAGAGCGTCGAGAGTCGCCAGCCGAATCAGGCTGCGCATATCGAGACCTAAGACGGACATTGTCAGAGACTGGCGCATACACAGACATAGTGAGGCACCTACATTCATATTTAGGGGCGATGGCCCAGATGTGTTTGAGACCAGGGCAGCCAGACCGCGGCAGTTGAAGCTGGGGTTGAAGTGACTTGGCTTTCGGTACCTGAACGGTACTCTGGGGTTGTGTTAAGTGTAATATAGACAGCCAAACGCCTCGAAGCTCTTCAAGTTACAAATAAGACAAGCCGATAAAGAATATTAGAGACGCCGCGATGGTTGTTGATGGGCGTCACAAGAGCAGAGGTCGTTGTTGACGGTAGTAAATGCAATTGAAGATGGACTTGTATACATCGTCCAGCGTTTGATCTCGAACGGCTGTCGACTAGGTCGTATCTGGTTAGCGCAAAGAATCCATGCAGAACTTGCATGTTGTGGTCGCTGGTGGTTGCATGGTAGCCGCAACAGGCGGCCGCTAGCGCCTGCGGGTATCGTTGTGACTCCGTTCGCCGATTAAGCGCGATAAAGATTTATATCGGCCAATATTCGATATTCGATATCAGTCACTACCAGTCAACGAGGAAGGGGCACAGATACTAGAGACGCCTCTTTAGATCCGAATTTTTCTAATTTATGTATACTTGCCGAAGATCTAATATTACCCTCTTCTCCTTGAGTTCTCAGACCTTTTCTTCAACGTTTATTATTTTAAAGTTTCGTCACTTTTAGAGGGGCAACGTGGGGTAATTCGGCACTATTATCGAAGCTTCTCACCCCCTGGACCTATAGGGTACCGTTCGTTACTACGCCTTCGCCATCCTACCCCATGGGAGAAGAGATTTGAATTCTATATTCTTATATCTGTTCAGGCATCCGTCGCTGACGCTATGGCGACCAATGGAGGCGGGGCAGTACCTGAGTCGGTGGCCGCGGCGGTTCTTGTGAAGTCTGAGGAGATGCCGGCCAGTTCCAAGAAGGTTGAGGAATTAGACTTCAACGCCTTCGCTGATAGCAAAATTACTGTGGAGGACCTCATCGCAGGAATGACCAACATGGGTTTCCAGGCAAGCTCTATCGGTGAAGCAGTCAAAATTATAAATGACATGGTAAGTAATTCTGTTCTCTCGTCGTTACCTCCCTAACCACCCGCTAGAGAGAATGGCGCGACCCTGAGACGTCTGATAAAACGACAATCTTCCTGGGATATACCTCCAACCTCATCTCCTCTGGCCTCCGAGGCACACTCCGATACCTCGTACAACACAACCATGTCTCGGCAATCGTCACCACGGCTGGCGGCATCGAAGAGGATTTTATCAAGTGTCTCGGAAACACTTACATGGGTGCATTTTCAACCCCCGGAGCCGAGCTGCGCGCCAAGGGCCTGAACAGAATAGGAAACCTGCTTGTTCCCAATGCCAACTACTGTGCGTTCGAAGACTGGGTCGTGCCGATCCTCGACGCCATGCTGTCGGAACAAGAAGCTGCCAAGGGAACCGAAGCGGAATTCCACTGGACGCCATCGAAGGTCATCCACCGCTTAGGAAAGGAGATCAATAATGAGGAAAGTGTTTACTACTGGGCGTACAAGAATAGCATCCCTGTGTTTTGCCCGGCACTCACCGATGGCAGCCTGGGTGATATGCTGTATTTCCACACCTTCAAATCCTCGCCAGCGCAATTACGCATCGATATAGTTGAGGATATTCGCCGCATAAACACCATTGCAGTGCGCGCAAAGAGGGCGGGCATGGTGATTTTGGGGGGTGGTGTCGTAAAGCACCATATTGCGAATGCGTGTCTAATGCGCAATGGCGCTGAGAGCGCTGTATATATCAACACGGCGCAGGAGTTTGATGGAAGTGATGCGGGAGCACGGCCAGATGAGGCAGTTAGTTGGGGGAAGATTAAGGTGGATGCTCCAAGCGTAAAGGTATGATATTCTCCATGCTTGAAAAGACTTCATGCTGACCAAAACTAGGTATACTGTGAAGCTACAGCTGTCTTCCCCATGATTGTCGCAGCTACATTTGCCAAACCAGGGAGCAAAGACTCGGCACAAAAAGTAGAATTAAATACAATATGAACTCCATAGGGTTTAGTAAAAAAAAATACAAATACAGCTCGCCATCCCAAGAACCGTTCCACTATACATACAGCTTATATATAGTCGGCTCCTCGCCCGATTAGCAGCAACTCTTGCCTCATATCTAGCATCCATCGCAGCCGCCCTCCCCCGCCGCCTCAGCATCAGCGGGTGCAGCCCATGTTGAAAATAAACCGAAGTTCTCAAAGAAATATGATATATATTCCATCAAAGTCGTCGACCCCACACTGTGGCCAGCTACGCGGGGCATCTAGTCAAAATTTAAAATATGGTAGTCTAAAGCTTATTTCTATCCTCAAGCGTAAACTACTCACAGTCCATCTGCAGTATCTCCCTCAGCTCCTGTGGAATAATATATGGCCTCTCTATCGGAACAAGCCCCCTGTCGACGAGCTCTCGCAGGTCCAGTTCCTTTTCGCCATCAACCGCCTGCTTCAGCTTAGTCGCCATTTCCGTCACATCCTCAATGCTCTCGATCCATTCCTCACACAACTTCTTACTAATATCCCTCGAGATCCCAATCTGAATACTCCGATACGGCAGCTGTCCCAACGCCGCGTCCCGTTCCGGATCCCACTGCACGCGTACTGCCCGCGCCCTATCCTCCTCGCTCAGTGCTCCGCCCCCGCAAACCACCGCGAGACTCAAGAGGTCTTGGAAATTCTTATGCGTCATCTTGAGCGCGAGGATGTGCGATTGTCGTGCGTCTTTGGTTGCGTAGCCTGAGCGGTACATCATCCACGCCCAGCTAGGCTTGATCCAGGTCATGCGCTGGAGGGAGAAGTCTGGCGAGGCAGAGAGTTTCTGTTCTTCTACTGCCGCTTTGGCGATTGATGCGGAGTAGGCTTGGTAGACTGTGATTGTATCGTCGTCGTACTGTGAGCGGATTTCGCGGTACGGAACCTTTGGTTCTAGTTGCTCAGGCATATTGGCGCTCATATAAAATGATATTTCTCTTGTAGACTATTATTCTACTTGGGGGATATTCTTGATTCGCCTCTTGATATAATTTGCCTTGACTCAGCGTTGAGGCTTGGTTCGGTTTGGTGATGCTCAGCCCCTCGCCGGTGAGAGTCATCAGCCAGGCCGAGTACAGAAATTCACCAAGTCTGATCAGTGGAAAATTCTCCCTGGTATACCAGAGATACAGAATTTTTATCTGGATAATAAAATAGTAAATTTAGAACTTCCAGTTATTATGAAGGTATGGTAAATAGAAAGTGATATAGTCGTGGTTATGATATACACATCACGTGATATGGCTACCCAGCCTCGCAGATGAGGCTACAAGCTTGTTTTTTGACGACAAACCTTCTGTCCCCAAGCAAGAACAGGACAATTGCAGCTTTCAACCATCTGGCGCGACAAGTCCGAGGCGCCGACGACGTTCCATAATGTCCTCTCTATACAATCTCGAGCCACAACCCACGGCCTTGTGCATCCTGCACACCACAAACGGCGACATCTCCCTAGAGCTCTGGGCCCAACAGGTCCCCCTCACATGTCGCAACTTCCTGCAACACTGCCTCGATGGATACTACGACAACACAATCTTCCACCGTCTGGTGCCGGGGTTTATTCTACAGGGTGGTGACCCAACTGGTACAGGATCGGGCGGGGAATCGATATATGATGGAGGGGCGTTCGGCGAACCCCGACCGCCGGAGGGGAATGGGATCTGGCCGATGGAGGAGCGCAAAGGCAATAATGCCGGGGCGCATGGTGCCGGGTTCAAGGACGAGTTTCACAGTCGACTGAAGTATAATAGGAGAGGTCTGCTGGGGATGGCCAACGAGGGGCCCGATACGAATGGGAGTCAGTTCTTCTTGACGCTGGAGAACACCCCCGAGCTGCAGGGAAAGAACACTCTTTTTGGGAGGGTTGTGGGAGATACCATATACAACTTGGCGAAGATTGGGGAGGCAGAGGTGGAGGATAATAGGCCCATTTATCCTGTGACGCTTACAAGCGTTGAGGTGCTGGAGAACCCGTTCAAGGACATGGTTGTAAGATCACGAACAGCTGCGCCTACAATAGCAGAAAAACCAGCACCGAAGCCTAAAAGGAGGAAACCCACAAAACAGCTCCTCAGTTTTGGTGCCGACGAAGAAGAAGGAGACGACGCGCCTGTCCTGAAGAAGACCAAATTTGACACCCGAATCGTCATGGACGCCGAACCCGCGGCAGCCCCGACGAACTCGGAACCTAAACCACAGAAGAAGGCGGAGAAGAAAGCCCAGAAAATAATCAAGAAGCCTATATCCCTCGAGTCGTCACCCGAGCCATCACCTGCCCCGAAATCACTGCCATCACGGCCCTCTAAACCCGTCACCCGCGAGCCCTCCTCTCCAGAGCCAGTCCAGAACGTATCTTCCCTCCTCGATCGCACCAACGCGCAGATTGCGGAGCTCAAAGCTTCGATGAAACGCACCGTCACTGTCGCCCCCGTGGCCGCTCCCAAAAAATCTGCTCTCGAGTCTATGATCCCCTCGACTTCGATCCGGGGGCGGAAGCGCAAGCCCGGCGGAGGTGGCGCGGCGTCCGATCAACAGGCTCTGGATATACTGAAGGCGTTTCAGGCGAAGCTTGATAGCGCAGGGCCAGAGAAGGAGGTCGAGAGCTCAACGCCCCTGGTGGACGTGGAGAGCAAAGAGAATGAGGGTGATGGGGATGAGGAAGCTGCGCTCTGCGATTTGCACTTCATCGCTGAGTGCCAGTCTTGCAAGTCGTGGGCTACGCAAGCTGAGGGCGCCGATGCGGAGGATGACGATGATGGGGCGTGGATGTCGCATGCGCTGTCGTTCCAGGCGGATAAGCTAGGAAAGGACCTGAGTTATCGCAAAAAGGCGGAGGAGGAGTTGGTGGTGATTGATCCTAGAGAGAAAGCGAGGACGCTGAAGGAGGAGAAGAAGGCACAGAGAGATGCGAGGAGTGGAGGGGGAAGTAGGGCATGGGATGTGGCGAAGAATGAGAAGATGTCTAGGGCAGCAGGGTTGGCGGGGAGAGGGGCGAAGTGATAGGGATTTAATGGATCTACGTATATGATAATGCGGAGATTGTCAATGGATATATTTTCGCCCACGAGTGCCGCTTAAAGCTGCGGTGAATTGCTGTGCTAGGCTTTCGATAGTTGTCGGCCACGACCTATTGGATGAGTGAATGTGACGCATCACCATACACCACATTTAACAAGATAAGGACCATACAAGTTGCGGCAGGAGCGATGGATTATGGGCCATCGCTCCTGCCACGAGAAACATAGTCCAAGTGACAACATACAAAACAATATATTGGAATAAACCCAAGAACGGAAGCTTATTATCCATACACAGTGGGATGTGCAATTCCTTCTTCAATCTCCACCAACCATAACCCCATTCAATCCGTTCGATGATAACATTATGCCTATTCTATCCGCATTAATCACGGCGCGTCGTATATCGCGGAACCTTCACTCTCCAGGAAGTCCTCTCTCCCGCGAAGTTGTCACATACGTCGAAATCACGACACACCGCGAACTCTCCACACACCGCGAGGTTTTCACACTCTGTGAGCTCTACACATATCACGAACACTCCCCTGAATATTCGATATCACTGAGTAAAGAGGCGTTTACGTATCCCTCCCAGCCAGCACCCCCACCATCGTAACTGGGCTCACCCGCTTCCAATTCACCTAAAACTCATCGACATTACCAAGCCAATCTCCGCGTCGACCAAGTCCAATCGTCTCCTTCACCAAAAGCATCCACCTTCCAAATCAACCAGGCCCAATGGCTTCCTCAGACGTAGAGTCGTCAGCCTATTTTCACACCAGGTATGGATTCTACTCGATTTATCGCAAGCACAAACTAACAGGCACTCCAGTATCTGCAAAACCCTCTGTGACACCATCGACGATCTCATCTGTGCTGGCCGCATCGAGCCACAGCTTGGCGCAAAAATTCTCAAGAACTTCATGCCGAATGTCAAGAAGGCGTTTGCGGAGCATGTGAGAGAGGTTGTGAATGTGAAGGTACAATTCCCTCTTATTTTCTAAAGTGCATAGCCACGTGGAAGATGTATCCACAGAGTAACATCGTTACTATCCATGCTGATGCTGTACACACAGGGCCGACTCCAGTACTACCGCAACTTTGAGAACAAATGGTGGTGGGTTGTGCGCGACTGCTCAGTCAAGCTCCGGACAGGAGTTGACGTGGAGATGTTGTACGTGGATAAGCTGCGGATTGTGGGATATCCGCCTAGTGACGAACCGAATGGAAAGAAGGGAGGCGGTTTGGAGCCGGTTGGAGGGAAGGTGAAGCAGAAGATTAATCGGAAGATCAAGCAGGAGACCAAGCTGGAAACCAAGCAGGAGGTCAAGAAGGAGGTCAAGCAGGAGGTCAAGCAGGAGGTCAAGCAGGAGACCGAATAGGACGTAGAACGGGCCAGGCAGGGTTGGAGTTTGAATTGTGATGCGAGGCGTTTGAAGGAAATGGACGTCGAGCTGGACACCTATGTTTGGCAGATATGGACTTCTAGGTGGGTGCGTGCGATAAGGGGCTAGCAATTGTTCGAAAATGCATGGATTTTATATAATTTTACCGACTTGTTTCTGAGACCATCTATTGCTGTGATGGCATACAGAATAGTATGGCTGCGATACGTGCAGGTAATCTACAAGCTAATATTCTGGTATATGTGAAGACATATCGAGAACTGAGAACTAGGCTTAGGGTAAGCCCTCTTAGGATTGTAGCTATAAAGGCCATTAGACTGAATTATCGCATTTATCACATTAATAGTTCTCCATGGGGGTGGGTGTAGTACCAGGGGTATCCCATTTTCATCCAATAATATTAGCGTATTATTTTTAGAGTCCCCACGTCGCTGTCAAATGGGACGGTCCATTCCGGAGTGGCACTAATCTCCACCTGAGCCAATGAGCATCCTCATTTTGTACGACACTGAGACCCGCTTTCTTGGGCCAATATCTCCGGAATGCGGAGGGTCCTAATCTGGATATCAAAGGGTCTCGTCTTACAGCCGCTCATTGGCCGTAAGCAGGTGCGGGTATAATCCAGCCTTTACGTTTCGGTGAGAGATCCAAGCTTTTTGTCTTGTCCTGGACAAGATAAAACAACGGATATTGTGATGTCAATGGTGTGTTGAGGCTGAGTACAGGGATTGCGGGGTGCATTGACTGTTCTGCCAGCCTCGCTCCTCACAAGCATAAACAACCATCACCAGCGTCACAATCTTTTACGTTGGGCCTAGAAAGTCGCCTCCTACTCTCCTATCTCTATGCTGCTTTCACGCGAGCTGCTCACCTTAGCCATCAAGCTACCATGGAGCCCCTAATCAACGAGACACATCCACCCACCCATCCCCCAGTCCGCAGCCGCCGCCGCAACTTCGGCAACGTCTTATTGTTTCTACGGCTTCTTTCTGTCTTGGTTAGCTTAGCGACTTTCGCCATCCTCATCCGCTACTGCGTCGGCCAATACAAGAATGGCGAGATGGGCGGTGGTGTCCTCGGGAGCCTGGGTGTACGTCTGCACCTGCTCTACTTGCACATCTAACACCACGCATGCTAACACACCGCAGTCTATTATCGCAGCATTCATCGATTGGGAACAGGTCGGCATGCTACGGCACTCGAGGGACAAGATCGGCAGCCTTTTGCCCAGATCAACAGGTTTTATGGACGCAGTAGCCCTCGGGTTCTCTGTGGGAAGTGTGGTTGTCATTGTCCGCTCCGATCAAAAGGCCGCAGATAAAGTCGTCGAATTCGGAGGCCCGACTAATGTAGACCGTCGAGCCGCAACCGCGCTTCTGGCTACAATAGCGTATGACCCGGCCTTCCCTCTTCCCTTTGAGAAAATGCTAATACGCATGCGTGTAGCGGCTTTCGTGTTGTCTTCATCATCTTCGGCGGAGTTGTCCTGACGGGTCGGTTTATAGCGCGCCGTCGGTGGATTCGGCGCAACCCTGAAGAGCAACAGCGAACGGATGAGACGGGTTTGATGGGCCCTGGTGGAGACGGGGTGGTAACAGCATAGACGATCGTGAGCTTTGTTATGGCGCCGATGACAGTTGTAGTTGATATGGCGAATGCCTCCAGGGCGATGGGGATGGGTATTAAGGAGGCGGGTGGGCCGGATAGCGGCACGGTCACGCCGGGACGGAAGCCGCATATGACAAGTCCCTCAGCCCACGAGGCACATTTTTGAGTAAAGAGGAGTTGATAGTGGTTGTGATATCCGTAACCAGCGCGGTGTCGCCGATTTGACCACGGCGCTCTTTGAGGATTGAGTCGATATACCCGGTGTTTGTCACCACTTTGGCATTTAGAGCAGATGTTGAAAAATATAAATAAGAATCTGGCAGCTGTTAAAGATGCGAAGAAACTAACAGCGGATCGGAACGCAGGGGGGCCGATCCATGCCCATGAATTTTAAACTCGAGAAAAGGCCACTGACTCCGCCCCATAGGTGGAGTGAATTATATCCTCATCATCAACCAGGTTTACCCCATCAACTATTTCAGGGACCACCCCATGTTTTGATCTAAGCGCAGCAGAAACGGAAATTGATCGCCGATATTCTAGCTATTCTAGATATTCTCCAAATACTTGCCAGCGAATAGACGCTAGGCCCTACAATGCGACATATCAATTCGAGACGATGTCACCCATAAAAAAAGCTTCGCTTCGGCTGAATCGGGAAATCCAAAAGAATCCAATTTTAAGCGGCTAAATGCAGGAGCCATCCGCCGTCACCAATGCAACAAACAGTAAATAAAGTGTTGGATAACCTCAGCTTTACAACTCAATACAAACAGCTCTCCTAGCGTTCTCTTGACAGAAATTGCAATTCTCGCAACTATGGAAATCATGCACTCAATACTCCCCATCGTCGCACTCCTAGCGGTTTGCGCCAAATCCGTCCGCGTTAGTGGCTCTACCACGGTTGCCGAGAAAAGAGTTTACCCGAACGAGGAGTATATCAACGCTATGTGCAATCCTCTTCTCAGATTCATCTACGGATACCAGGACGCGGCGCTAGCCGCTCTGGCAAACTCTTGTCACCCCTGCGAGCAAAACATCTTCCTCAATCAGATATGCATGTCCAACGGAACCACCCCCAATGACTTCCTCGCCGAGCAACAGTGTCTGTGTGATGGCAACTACTTTGAGGCCAGCATCGGCTGCTATGACTGCCAAGTTGCGCATGGTGTAGTCGTGAAGCCGTCCGACCGGGCCAACTATATCAGCGCTGTTTCCAGTCGGAGAAAGGTTGAGTGCTCGGCGGTGCCCACTCAAGGCTTCTCAAACCTATTCCCGCCCTACAACATTACCTCACAATATCTGCACTCTGACTTGACGCTCTCTTCTGACAACTTTCCAAACGACACGCGCGTAGAGAATTACTGGACTGGCGCGACCACGGCGATAGCAGGGAAGATTACGGGCAACGCCGTGCAGAATCAGAGCAGTGACACAAATAGTCGTAATTCGAGGTTCACGCCTACGCCTGCTGCTGCAACAGGAGGTAGCGTGACAACACCGGCGGCGCCAACGTTGACGGGGAATGCAGATACAGCCACGTCCACGGGTGGAGCGACCAAGGTCAGGGTTGCGGGGGGGTTGTTGGCTGCGGTGATAGGGGCATTTGCGGTTCTATGAGCGCTTGTTGGATGCGTGCGTGATTATATAATGGCATGAAGGGGCACTGGGAAGCATAAGAAATGCCCTTCTGTCAAACACCGCCGTGTGACACCGATGGCGTATTTTTTACCGCAGATATGGCAACGCCATTTTGTCGGCGACGGGTATGCTGGATGAGGGCCTCTAGCAGCAGCAATTATAGCTGGGGTTCTCTTTGTTCGGAACCGTTTTTGTCGAAATCTGGGTCGAGGACTCAGTGGGGGTTTGGGGAATTCATACCCATTGGTGCCCGGGGAAGTGATTGTGGTGTCGATCTGTTGAAGAGTCAGCGGGGTGAGTGGTGGCTTGAGAGAAAGGGGAGAAATTAAAGGTGGTAGAGTGGGTATAGTAGGGGAAGTAACGGTCGAGAACTGCAATTTTGATGAGTAGATGGGTTTATTCTTCTCATGAGACGGAAGTAGAGCAAGCCGTAGAGCCCTCTTTGAATGGCTCATTTTTGGCGCCGGTAGGATGCGTTTCGTCGTCATTGTTCGTCTTGTGGGGCACCTCAGCCTGCTGGGTAAAGATATAGACCGAGTAACTTGAAGCAGCAACAGTACAGTCTTGAATAGAATAGGGTAATCTTTGAGTAGCCCTGCTTTGGGATGTGGTTTTTTAGAAATATAGGGTTGAAACCGACAAGACAGCAAATTCGCGTCGCGACATATTTTGGATCAGTGGGCTAGAAGGCGAGGTATTATAGATATACATACTCTTTGTCCACTTTATGTCTATAAATAATAGAATGGTGGTCTTTGTTGCTCGTTGTTCTGTTTCAAATGATTGGTAGGTTTGGAAATTCTTTCGAGTGATCGAGCAACGGTGATTTTATCTCATAACAAAGGGCATACAGCATTGCAATTCCTCCTGCATTTACCAACAAGAGCTCCTATTAATCACCAGTTTATAGTATCGCTATTATTGGCACTCAATTTCCCTGTAATCCAGCACCTGAGAACCCCTCCTAATTTGACATCTGGGAAGCTCGCATCATGTAATAACATGATAGAAGACGGGTTATCTGTATCATAGTTGTTAGCTCGCCAATATTATACTGGTTGGTGCATATAACAAACACTTCTTCTGTCTTCTCTCTCTGGATGACTGTCCCATTTTGTCCATGAGCTCAATGTTGGATTTGTTTGAGGGTGCTGTGGTGACTGCCGCCCTATCTGCTTTTTGCTGAGCAGTGTATACGGGCTGTCCAGAGGCCGAGTTATTGCCAACGGCTGAAGTAGTCCCGCCGGAGTTGCCAGTGTTGTTGCTGGAAGTAGTATAACCAGCAGCTCCGGAGCTGGTCGTGTTATTGTTTCCACCGTAATTCTGCATTTTCAAGGTTGTTATATAAGAATCTGAAGTAAATGGTCGAATATGTTGGTTTGAGTAATGGGATCAAATTAAGAATGTGTCTGGAGATGTCGGAGGGTAGGCATCCATCTTTATAGGACATTATCGAGACAAATATGTATACTCGATTGGCTGCCATTTATATATCCAACTGCATTTAGGTCTCTATACGGGTCTGACCCAACAGTTGCAAGGCTGATACCTAATGTTGGCGGCACTTAGTTTCCCCGGCCTGTGAGTGGCCAGCGAGAGACACGGCACCAGCCGGCAGGCGACTTATTTAACGACTTCTGAACGCCCACTCGCCAATGTTGGTCCGCTTCTCCTTCTTCCCATTCCAACCACCGCCATCAACCTCGCCGATATGGATTGGGATGATCGCGCTGAGAGTTCCCACCGGGCAGATTCACTCGCATGGTCGGGCAAATTTAATGAGGTTCGAAACGGCCCCCTATCTACCTGGTTGTCTACTTTTCGAAATGGCCTACCTTGCGAAGTCGTCGCCGATCTATGTGGCTCCTTCAATTGGAGCTGCAAAGTGCAGTTTGAAGATCATGTAAAATGGATAGTGCGGTTTGCTGTACCTGGGAAGGTTATGAATGGAGACGAAAAGATCCGACGTGAAGTTGCAACTATGCAATTTGTGAAGTTGGAGACTAGTATACCCATTCCGCTCGTCATTGCATGGGGAAAGTCAGATGAGAATCCTCTGGGATTAGGAGCATTCATTATTATGGAGTTTATTGAAGGCGAGTCCCTTGGCAAGATTCTAGAGGAGTGTCCTGAACCTGAGCATGGCGCAATTTTGAGGTCTGACATCGACGACAACGACCTAGAGACCATATACCGCCAAGTCGCAAACATACTCCTGCAACTTTCAGAGCATGACTTTTCTCAAATTGGCTCATTGTCGAGAATAGACAACACGCATAGCTGTGCGGCTTCAAGGCCATTAACACTGAAGCTAAATGAAATAGAGAGCCATGGAGGGGTTTTCGTCGGTGGTATGTTAATTCTTACTGGAAATGGAGGCTTTCGCGTTGCTTACATTCCTCGTTTGCAGATAGCATTTCGAGAACATTTTCTTCTGCTATGGAATACTTCCATCATATTGCTGATCAGGACCTACGGTATCTGCTCAAACAGCCAAACTCTATTGACAACATGGACGATGCTCGTAGTAAGTACGCACATCGCGGTATCTTCAAAGCGATAACCTCGCATTTCGTCTCTGACCAGCATGATCGTGGACCTTTCAAACTCGTTTGCGATGACATGCGCTTTGGGAACATACTCGTCAATAACGCTAAAGACCTTAAGATTGTTGCGGTGCTCGATTGGGAATGGGCATATACAGCGCCGTACCAAATGCTATATTCCCCACCTCGTTGGCTCTTAATAAAAATCCCAATCCATTGGGATGCCGAAGACCTTCCACATATATCCTATCTTTCACAGTACAAGTCGCAGTTCCAGATCTTCGTTAAAATACTTGAGGAGGTAGAGAGCCAGCGAGAACGAGATGTGGGCACAACTCTGACAGGCGAAAAAATGTCAAGTCTCATGAGGAAATCTATGGACGATGGGAAATTTTGGTTTCATGAGCTCGTCTACTCCTGCTTTGAATCGGCTGATAATCCCGCATGGTCGGCGATTCGGGAAATTATCCCCAACCTCGATGAACTTTCGGGAATCAGCGAGAATGAATTAGACGCTTTCATCGACGATAAAATGGAACAGTTGCGCTTGTATAATGTGGAATGGGCTGCATTAAAGAAGGAAATTGACAGAGCAGCCGCGGAGTTTGAGTCGCTGATGAAGAAGATAGAGAAAGAAGATGCAAATGAGATCTGAGGCTTACTAGAGAAGTGGGCTGTATTATATTATAGAAGTGAGACCATATAAAGTGCGCTGCTGTAGTATGAGTTACTTGCATGGCACCCCCTTGGTATCATGCCAATAATATTTCTAGGCCGCAGCAACAGAGGCCATGAGGGGTTGTTGGACTTGCTTACTAATGATATCACGTCAGATCCAACGAAACTGACCTGGTGTGCATGAATCAATCAATGGCAGATTTAGAAAAGACTCCACGTCTTCGGGATTAATATCCACATCAAACGATCATAATGGCTCAAAGCGGCACCGAGTTTAATCCCCGCTTTTGGGCGTTACAACCAACGTGGGACGCCACAGTATACACTTTGAACTACGTCTTCGAGTATAATGACCATGTATTTGACATTTTGCTATCTCCACGCGCCATAGCTGGCTACGATGCGGTGGATTCCATCGAATCCCAATACCTCCAGAAAATGAAAAAAGCCAGCTTCTGTGATGGTGAGGATAAAGATGAAATTGAAAGGATGTTTGAGGAATCGGATATAGTGGAACACGAGATTAGAATCAAAGTTCTCGAGGTATTTCAAACAATAATGCAAAACGAGGCTCCAAGGGATGAAGCCCAAAGGACTCTCACTCTAGGGGTACAAGCGGCTGAGAGTGGCTCACTACACGCGTTGATGTACCCTAAAGTTATCAATCTTCAAGTCGTCACCAAGAAAGGAAAACTCATGGCTGGGAAACGGGACGACTTGCCAATACTTGATTTCCACCGTCCCATCACGGATCCTTGGGTTTTCCAAATCAGTCTCCCCCATTACCAAGCCGCCACCATTCAAGTTGTTGCCACTCTCTTTTCAACTGTTTACAAAGTCACCGTCAACGGTGAAATCATGTGCGCAAAGCTGGCTCGAGACTCGACGCATGAGTCGATACGCGATGAAATCAACAAGCTTTACGAGATTCAAACTGCAAATTTCCCCTCGGTCCTCAGAGTCCCACGTCTCTCGGGCCTTATAGAGTCGCATACTGGAATTGTCGGCTTCCTGATGGCCTATATTCCAACTTACCGCCATGATCTAGAATATGCTTTGCGCTGCGCAAAGGCCACTCTCGGTGCTGACGACCAACACCGAGACGGCACGCCTCTGCCAGCCACCGCCATCAGCAAAGCCCGAAGAGAAAAGTGGTCTCGCCGGATTGAAGAGACATTGGAAGCGCTACAATCCCGAAATATTGTTTGGGGCGATGCAAAAACGGCGAACGTCCTTATTGACGAAGTTACTGATGATGCTTGGGTGGTTGATTTCGGAGGCGGAAATACTGTGGGATGGATTGACCGCGAGTTGCATGGGTCTGTTGAAGGGGATCAACAGGCTCTGAGGCGCAATAAGAAGGAGCTAGCTGAGGACTGGGTTTTTGAAGAAGATGGCCATTCATTTAACTGTACTGTTGAGAAATGACTTGGATACGGGGCTTGGTTTATCTGGGTGAGAGACGTTCTGATTTGAAAAAAATGGGTTTTCAGTGGTATTTTGGTGTAATTTTCGTACAAATGGTATCTAGCGTTGTTGGTCTATTTTGTTATCACTCTACCTAATTTCGTTCTCCTTAGACGTGACATATTATCATAATTTCTACCTGAAGCTGTGGGAAGGAGCAACTCTCTCACCTCAGACTTGTCGGCACAGCAACATAAAACTATAAAGCACGTGACTTACTTGATGGAGACTAGCGTCCCGTTGTCGCATTCAGCTCCATATTAGGCAATCGCGCCAAGAGCAATCACGGATGGATTTCGCAGATCTCAAGTCAGGGAGGGATAGCTTGTCATTTACGGCGTTGTGTAAATGGAGGCTGGGTTCTGAGATGTGACTATATAGAGTGAGTGCTTTCCGTTGGGATTTTCTTTTGTCTCTTCGATACGCATTTTCCAATATCTCCAATCTCTGATTTCCTGTTATCACCGAGCACTTTTTTCTATCACAAGAGTATCCCATAGAGCTATCAGAAATCAGCACAATGGACGCGAAGGACAGCAACAACGGCCTTCGCCGCCTTTGCTCTTACTCCACCATTGATCCCCAAAATCCATTCGATGCCGCCTCTATCGCCCCTTCATCTAAGAACGCCTTCGACACGGCCTCCCTCGCCCCCTCTACCGCAGCGTCCACCTCCACCTCCATTCTCTCCCGCGCTTCTTCCACTACAATCACCCACACCTCTGGCCCCTTCACCCCCACCTCGTGTCTTCAAATCCAAACCCCAGGTCACAGTATGGTATCCCTTCCTGTTCCCCCAAAGTCGCTCGAGACGCCCATTTTCACTGTTGGCCCGACAGGCCGCTGCGAAGTTCCAGTCTACATCTCCATCCGCCCCCTACGCACAAAGGGTCACTGCGAGCTTGTTCACGCTGAGGATGAGACGCGGACCCCCATTGCAACGACGCGGTATCGACTAGGCCCGTCTGCAGATCCGGTAGTGGAGATCCTAGACAACGCGGCGGGGCGGTCAGAGTTCACAATGGAGACACGGTGGACGAGCCGGACGCTGGCATTTGGGTTTGGGGGGCGGAGGTTCGAGTGGCGGTATGGTGGGCGGAAGGAGCGGAAGAGGGTTGCGGAGGCAAGGGGAGAGGGATGTGATAACCTGCTTATTCTCGAGCGGGTGATGGGGGATGAGCGAAGGCAGGTTGCGAGGCTTGTGAGGGGCGAAGAGACACGTACACCGGGGACGAAGAAGTCGAATGCTGGGAATGGGGGAAGGTTGGAGTTGTCGCTTGAGGGGGAGTGGTCGTCTGGCGACGGGGTAGACAAAGGGGGTAGTGGCATCTCTGAGGCGGTGGTTGTGGTGACAGTTTTGGTGATGTTGAAGAAGGAGATTGATCGCATGAGGGGTTGGCAGGCTGCTGTAATTGGTAAGTTATTATCTATCTTGGTGTCCCTGGTTGTCGCATTACTTTGAGCTGACTTTGTTTTGAAGCTGGCGTTCTTGGCCCTTGATTCGTGACGGGGGTTGGGCTGCAACTGACTTTGGAAATACTCATATTTTCAACACGAGTCACCCATTATTTCTTGCAGGCATAGGCGCATAAGTTGAAGTACCAAATAATAAAGATAAATATATTGAAATATATAAAGCACTCGGATTGTGGTACGAGTCTTCGGGGTCCATTAGGCCCTATATTCATCCTCATAAGCTGATGCGCCCTACTTTTCATTCTCAAACCTCCCGACATTCGCTTTATCACCTTCCATAACCACAGCAACCTCCTCCAAAGACACGCCCTTTGTTTCAGGGTAGATGAGCCAGATCGTAAATGTTTCTGAGGCGAGAAGGACGACGTAAACAAGATAGTACTTCCACTGGAGGGCATCGAGACCGATTGGGTTCACAAACTGATTAAATCCGGTTCCGCATTTGTTCGCCAATTGCATAATGGCAATACCTTTAGAGCGATGAATAAACGGAAAGACTTCAGATACGTATAGATACTGTAGAGGCATCATTAAGTTGTAGAAGGCGTAATATATGAAAATCAGTGCCACAACACCAGTAGCAGCAGAGTTGTTGGTGTTGTCCTTTGCAAATGTCGCCGACGCACCAGTCCAGCAAGAGAAGAGAACACACATGGAGCCAAATCCGATGAGCAATTGCGCCCGGCGAGGGAAATAGTTAGTGCCGATTATGGCAGCTGTGGCACCGGTAAAAAGATTCCAACAACTCAGCGAAAGGTTGATCTGCTGCTGCTTAAGACGATCGGTAATTCCAATGGTAGCTAGGACTTTGGCTAAGTAGTAGCTGACAAGGCCGTTGCCTGCCCATTGCGAAAAGAGCCCGACACATAGAGCAACCGATATGCGACGAATGTTGGCCTTGGTGGTGAACAGCTCGCGCCATGGTCGGGATGACGCCTCCTTTTCAAGACGAATAGTTTCTGTAATCTGGAGGAACTCGGCTGCGACGAATGCTGAGTCTGCATCGCCCTCACCGTGGTATTTGATTAATATAGCTAACGCTTCGTCGTGTCTATCCCCGGATATGAGCCAATGAGGTGATTCTGGAATGAACCTACACTACACGTTAGTAGAGAATACGGGCCCTGGCAAATGGGAAAACGCCTACCAGATGAAGGCTAGTTGAAGAATGGATGGCACAATCTGGAAAATTGTAGGGAGACGCCAGCTCCATTCTGTCGGCCAGGCATAAGTGCCTAGGGTCAGACCAGCAGCAAAGATAGAGCCAATATACCAAGATACCTGGAACATGCCAATAATTCTAGCGCGTTCTTTAGGGTAGCACAGTTCGGTTTGAAGCTGCGCAGCACTTGATAGGCAAACGGTCAAACCGAAGCCCATAATGGTTCGCGAGGCAATAAGCATTCCGATGTCAATAGCTGCACTCTGGATGACCACTCCGACGGCGACAATAGCAGAACCAAGTATTACATTGAATTTTCTGCCCCAGCGGTCGTTAAGGTAGGGAATGAAGGGCACAGCAGCGACAGATCCAATTGACATGGAGGCAGAGATGAGACTCAAGGTTGCTTTTGTAGGGTGACCAAAGTGTGATTGCCACTTATCGACGGCTTGGAGGCCGTTAAGGACACTTCCGTCAAAGCCTAGAACAGAGTGAGTTAGCTTTCGGGAGTGTCTGCTAGTTGGACGAGAGTTTTATATCTGTGGTTATCTCAACACCTATAGCGGCCGGCACCAAGAAGGCATAAAGAGTTCTTAGGTTATTCTTCTGGTACCAAGGTGTTGTATCTTCAGCAAGTAGGCGAGATACTTCAGATGTAGCCGCAACGTCGTTGACGTTAAGGTCATGTCTAGCTATCCCCGTTGTCCCTTTCGACATGGCGAATAAGATTTGTGAAAGGTAAGGTAAACTCTGGAAGGATGGTAATATTCTGAGCTTGAGGATTAGGGAATATGATTATTATTTATATTTACTACGGATACACTTCGTTACAAGCGAGCTCGATAGCAACAACCAATTCCAGTCCTGCTTTAGAGCTGATTCTCAGACGCTTCGAGCGTTTGGTAGTACTAATTGAGGCCGAAATCAGCTCTCGAATATTGGGGTTATAACGCCACCCCATGCCAACTGATCCCAAAAGCACGGCTTAGAACTCAACGATGTCATTTCATTGCCGGCTAAGTTCCCTACATAAACAGCTACACACTATTACAATTAGCCGGTAGTTAGATTCCAAGCAGTGTACGAAATAACTTGTTGTTTATGCATGTATGTATGGTGGGGTTAATAATTCCGACGCTACTGTCAGATACTCTTAGGATTGCGGGGAAATGAGGGGCAGTCCTGAATGCTGGGTCTCCCCCACACTTTCGTGCAATAGCGTGGCCGTAGGGCGTTGCGATCTCTGTGTGAGAAATACTTCCCCTGTATGTTTAGATATGACATCTCTACTTTATCTCCAACAAGTCTATCATATGCCGCTGATTTGCTGAGATCGGACTCTGTCTCCTAGCTATCAAGAGATTAGATCTAACAATGGCGTCTTCATCCGAGGTAACGTCGCATGCCCTTTTCACCCATCATTTATTTCTATAATGGTTTTCCAAGCCGAGGCTCGTTGATTTGTAGTTTTCTCCTAGTAATTAAATTCCAAGCGGCCCATCTGGCTGAAATACGCCGTTATGTCTCACTATCTATCAAGTTCATTCAAGGAGCCACCAATCATGATAGTTATGTACCAAATAATATCTAGATAATTGAACATGATGGAGAACAATCCAGTCTCTTGGTCGGTTACAGACGGGTTTAAGCCATGCATCGGACTAATGACGGCGGGTACAGAATCCCGGCGACAATCCTCCGAGCCCCATTAGCCTAAATTCAAGGAACGCCGCATTTTGGAACTTAAAGTGCTAATTGGTTTGAAAATACTAGCCAAGGACCTAATTATCACTTATAGTCAGTGCATTGTGCTACCGGAATAACTTCATGGTGAGAGAGCGAGCATCTGGTATGCACAGATGAAGCTGCTGGTCTTTGCAGATTTCTCACTAACAATGGCCATTGCATTTATTCATATATTCTTGGGGTCTGTGGTACAGAAAAAAAACTAATTGCGAATACAAATATATGACCTCTTCATCGTATCCCTCCTGTTACGAACCTTGCCTCTGTTCTAACTTATATCACAATCGACTATCCGCTAGCACTGGCATCCACAATGTTCCAAACCCCAATCATCCCAGGATTCAATCTGGACCTAACTGCCACCGTGATACATACCAAGGACTTAACAACATATTTTCTTAGCACATCAGCCTTCGAATTCTTCCCCGGGTGCGTCATATATTCATCAACCGACCTGATAAACTGGGATCTGACTGGCCACGCGTTAACTCGACGTAGCCAGATCGAATTGCGTACTGTTGAGCCAGGAGCAGGCAGCTGGGCAAGCACGCTGATATATCGTCATAAAAACGGTAAGGATAGCAAGGGGGGGTTTTACCTAGCTACTAGTATCTTTCAGCGATACCAGCCACGACTGATGCAAGTCTGCTAGCCTGTGGTCTTACGAGCCTGTGATTTCAAGATTGAATGGAGCGATAATAGAGACAACGGGAGCCGACTTATTAGTAGGAACGTATCTTTCCCATTGAGGTCAATGACTTTGTCTCACTAGATTTATACAAGGTAGGCCATATCCTACCCATATCTCATTGACATTATTTCATTATGTTGATGTTCATTACTATATTACAATCTTGACTTCTTTCACCCTAATTTGGCAGATAGGACTCTTATACAACTCCAAGCCGACATTATTATATTAAAACTTACTCAATTACTACGAACCGAATCTGCTCAAGTACCTATTAATTCATTAATATCTTCAAGTACTGTTTAGGTCCAAGGTTCTTATTATTCTATGCGAGCGGGCCGCACAGCCAAGCCATGTCGAATACAATCCGCTGGCTTCTATGGAAATTCCATTCTCTTCTAGTAAGACGAGCATGTTCCCGCTCTTGGACTATTACTTCTTCTCATGAGTAGCAAGGAGGCTATGGTGAGGGGGTAACGGCGACAGTAACGGCAGCGAGGTACAGTACAGTCACATGGGAAGGCGGAGGAGGGTAGAATAACCTCTTTAATAAATAGTAGGGTACATAGATCTTTACCGGGGTAATACAGGATATATAAATCTTTGCCCTTACTTCCTTAAGCTGTGCTGCTACCGGGTAGACCTGCGACGAGACGGCCCGAGAGCGCTTAAAAACCGCAAAATGGTTGGTCGACTCCGAAAGTTGCCTTGGGCTTTTGCCTTGGGCATCTCATAGGTTGGAGCTCATCGGGCAATTCTGCCACGGCAGGTGGGTTCTCGCACAGTAAACGGTTCGGCGGCTGGTTCTGGTTCAGCACGCAGTTTTACTTCGACAGACGGTTCTGGTTCGACGGGCGTTCCGAGAGATTGCACACGGTTTTTAAACAAATCACTATAGTAACTCATTTTCTACATGAGACTTGACAAACTTGTTTCCGTGTGACAGCTTGCTTCCTTCGACTGTGTCAAGAACACGATGGAGCCAATAATGATTGCTCCTCCAACTAGCGTATTATTTAAGCATTAATCTAATAACCGAAGTACACTAGCATTTGTAAGCTACAGCCTACAAACACGAAGGAGCCAATCGCAGCTGATCTACTCTGGCGTCGGACATCCCCTTGAAAGCAAATTGTTGTTACTTGACAGGGATGTCTCATACACCTTCAATTATCAGTCAGCATAGTTTTTAGGAGAGCAACCGCAATTGGCTCCTTCGTGTATTTCGGCGAGGACCATTGCTTATAATTGCTTAGAAATCCAATGGTACCGCTTATGGAAATTCAATTGAATCTACGTAGAGAGTCTGCTGCGTCGAGGCTTGATTATCAACACAGCCCGAAGATGGGGACGAAGCACTAGCATGGCGACGACACTGGATTTCATATAAAGTTATGAGTGCCAACTCATTCAAGCGTCCTTACAGTCATTCCAGTTTATCCATTGTTACACCAACAAAAATTAAACCTCACGATACGTTTAGTATCTTATTCAACAACATGTCGATACCCGAAAATCGTCTTCCTGCCGTCCGCAGAATTCTAGCTTCGAACTTACCAATTCCCACCATACTTTCGAATGTCACTAGAGCCGAGCCAGCTGTTGAAGTAACAGCAGACGATTTATCAAGCGCTCCGATTCTAGATGGAAATTATGGCAAAATCAGCATCTTCAATCACAAATCCATTCCTGCCTCAACCGTTGGACAGTAAGTCTCACACTATCAGCACACCTGGCGAATTTCTCCCATCGATTTTTGACTAATTTTTTTTCGCAGCGGGAAACTTGAACTAGAAGAAGTGCCTGGGGCGGGGATTGTGTTACCTGGTGGGGCAAATATCTATTACCTAGAAATTGCGCCTGGATATTCTACCTCAATAGTATGTTATATGACGATTCTTCCCCACCTTCAATGCAAGCCACCGCTCAGTTCGCTAATGTGTATTAGCACCGGACAACCTCAGTGGACTATATGATCTTTCAGACGGGTGAGGTGGTGTATCTGACTCCAGACGAGGCTTTTGATCCAGAGACGGGAAAGGGAAGGTTTGTGGAGACTCTATGTAAAGCAGGCGATATTCTCATTCAGCGTGCGACACTGCATGGGCAAGTGCCTCGGACTTCACAAACTGATGCATCTGCTAATAAAGTTTTTAGTTGGGCAAACCGAACCGACGAGTGGGTGCGGATACTATGTGTGGTATTAGATGCTAAGTCTCCTTCCACTGAGATTCAGGGTAGCAATGCGAGACATCAGATGTCTGAAGTCTGGGATGTCTGATATCTCATGCTGATGCTTTGTCACATATGCAAGGGGCGAAGGCATGTTTTTTTATAGAACATAAATGGGCGTTTAAAATCCCATCCAGCTGCTGCTTAAATTGAGAGTTTATCACAAAGCCACAGTATGAACCTCCCACGAAGCATGTTCATTAACTTGTTCCCAAACGCCATCACAATTTCTTCTAGTTCCTGTGACATGAAATTTCCTCCTTATGTTGTCAAAAACGGTCGCAAGCTCACCATGGAATCTCTTCTCCTCCCTTACAAACCCGTGCTCCATACCATCCTCTTCCATCTTGACCACCCACTTTGCCACCGCTGCGCTAGAAGTCCCTTCATACAAGCCCTCTCTGCCTAGTCCGTTCATGATTTTAATTGCTTGTCGCCGCAAAGAGGGATCACGACAGTGTGTTGCGACGTATAAAAGTGGCTGGATCAAACCGATGTCAAGACTGAAACGTGACCTAGACGTTTTATCATCCTCATCTATGCTACTAACTTTTTGTGCAAGATCCACGATCTGCTTAAAGCTAGAGTAATAAAAATCGTATGACAGTTGGTCGTGATTGAAAGACGTCGAAATATGGATCCAGGCTGCCACACGCTGTATGACAAGGATGTCAATAGACATTTGCTGTTTTGGTGAGACTTGATTCTGCTTGCTAAAGAGAGTAAACAGGTCGGACCATTGGTTCAAGAGCATTTTAATTTGCTCCACTTCGATTGCAGTCTTGGCCGGCAAGGGTATATATGGGAGTGTCTTTTTGATTAATTCGCGGTTCTGTTGAAGAAGGGAATACATCGCCGCAAGTATTGAATTTAGCGCATCTCTGGCCTGGAGTACGCTCGTAAATCGGTCTGGCAGCGTTATTGTCCTGAAATTATTGGGCTTGTATAATCTCTCGAACGTAGCTGCTTGAACGTCAAGACTTGCGAAGGCGTTAACAAGGTCATGTATATTTCCGGAAAGGGCGCAAGCAGATGGATTGGTCGCTATAATGTTCCCATCAGCTGAGTGTTGAGAGAAGTGATCTCGGATTGCTTTAAGCATCATGAATCCGCTTTTGAGATGCATAAAGGCCACGACATCATGGCCAAGTAAAAGCTCATGTACCAGGAAAACCAGGCTTGAAAGAATTGCCAACTCCCAGCTCATACTGCAATTTTCGAGTCTTTGATTAAGCGTCACAATGGCTTTGCTGTAATACCTCACGGAGTAGTTGGGCGCAGATGAGTTGTTCCGAATACCAGATGGGTACATCTGCGCTCGATGTAGAGATCCCAAAGCAACAACCGCATGCCTTATACAAGGTTCTTCATAGGCAGTCTGAAGGACCAACTTTTCCCAAAGGGAGCCTTGAAAATACCCGGCAAAGTCTTTTGCACAAACGTTTTGGAAATATTCAAAATTTTGTATTTCCTCGCTATCGAGTTGAGGAAGAATTCGAGGATATAATCGGAGCCGTTGCGGCATTATAACCGTCTTAACTGAATCTGAATTTGATGAAGTGCTAGGTGACATTTGTTGATTGGAAAGACTCAAAAGCTTCTTGGCTGGCTTAGGTGGCGGGGGAACAGCCAAAGCTGGGTTTGGATAGTCACATTGTCTGCCAGTTTCCGTACAACGAATGCAACTGGGTCTGGTTTCATCGCACTTTATATGTCGTACCCTATAATGGTTAGTATCAGAACAAGTTACACCAGGCAAAAAGTGAAGGAAAAGGAGGTACGAGCATATCCAAGGTCATGAGAATGTAAGTTTATAAAAAGAATGTTGATTGGACGCCGTGAGATAAATCTCAAATCTGGAGCTCATGAAGAAGATATATAGGGCTACCTAAGATTAGTATCCCCTCCATATACTTCCTACATATATTTAGATGAAACCTCGTGAATTGCCCTTTTTCAATAGCCTCCATTTAGCTAAGCATCACATACATCTGCTAATTGAAAGAAACAAGAACCACTATTCGAACTTACCTACAAGTGAAGCACCCAGTCTTGCTTTTACTCGTTCCCTTTCTCGCCCTCTTCACCTTTTCCTCTACAGCAGCATTTAATTCCTGCCCTGCCATGCCTTAGTTGGTTACAATTATTAACTTTCGACAACAAAAGAATTGAGAATATAGTGGGCGTCTGTAGTTTGCGTGAGAGACAAAAGGACAAAAGAAGAGGATAGTGACGAACAGAGGAGGAGTTCGTTCCTTCGTGAAAGCTTGATATGCGCGTCACGTAGACGCGCTTTACCTAACGAGGCTAGCGTCCAAACTCAGGACAGGACCAACTTAGGCCTCGCAAATTCGCAGTTGGGCATTTAGCATATGATTCACCGAAGCTTGACCAAAGCGGTCAACCAACTGATACGATATATCAATGGATCGCTGGATTGCTGGGTCGCTTCAACAAATGTGATTTGTCTATGTCTATTTCTTCATTTTTACGGGCCGTAGGCTATCCTTGGACCCTGCCTACTGTTCGGAAACCTACACCACGGACGAAGTAGAGTGCTATTAGGAGAGGTGATCGATGCGTGGTGCATGTTAATATAAAGTGGCACAAAGGTGTTTCGTAGTGGGATATGTAGAAGGCTTCTCTTGGGGAAACAAAACAATATCCTGTAGATTATTGCCTCACAAAGGTTCGTAGCGTATACCTGCATCATATAATTTTAGCGTTAGTGGGAGTTGGTTGGGTTGAGAAGACCAGAGAGACTTAGGAATAACATAATAAATAAAGTGTCCGCAAATAAATTGCACTGAACTTTCCATCTTCCGTCACCAACTCCATTTAATGGTATGCCTAACTAAATTCATTTCTCCCTTGCCGCCCTCCTTGACTCTCTTATGCCACTCGCTAGACTCGCATTCTCAAGATCACAACACTTTACAATTAAACTCATTTCATGTGCTGAAATATTCACAGTGCCGTCCATATCACCTCTCAAGTTGCATGCTCTTAGTCCGCGTTTCTCCGGCAATCTTCGTCGCGTGCTGAAGACCTTTGATCTTGTCCATCGTCTCATTACGAGAAACAACCACAAACTCATCTTCCCCTCCCAATATGTCCACTTGCTCCTTGTGGAGACTAAGCACATACTCGTCTGACAGGCCGAGGATGAGCCCCTTGGGATCTTTGAGGAATCCCTCTACAAGGCGATGGATGTCGGTTTTGAAAGTTTCAAGAGCAACCTAATGCATTGTTAATGATAAGTCTATAGTTTAAAGGATTCATAATAGGGGGAGATAGTCACCTCATAATACGCCTTCAGCAAGTCGTGGATCTCATCTTCAGTGTTCCGGGTAGCACGAGGATGGACCTCGTCGAAAAGCTGGTCAAGTCTGTGGCTATCAATAACAACCCAACCAGTAGTCATTTTCAGCATCTCTGGAACCAATTTTGGCATTTCCTCGCCCGCGTAGGCTTGGATAAATGACGCAGGTGGATTTTTCTGACTATATCGCATGAGCGCGGCAATGAACCTAGCACTTTGCGCCTCATTGATTTTATTCTTGAAGTTGTCGTCGGTTGTTACCAGAGGATACGTCGAGTTTCTGTGGCAAATGTTGCGTAGTTTGAGAGTTGCGCCGTTCAGAGCCTGGATCTCGAAGTCGTCGATAGTGCTCTTCAATTCGCTAGTAGTATGATTGGGAACCGCAAACTCGGAAAAGACATAGTCGAGGATTAATAAAGCAACATTCTTGCTCATCTGTACAACCTCCTCTACGTATGCCTGCCCGAAAGTTTCCCACTTGCTGGTCTGCTGGGTAAAGAGGGGTCTCATCACGGCTGGATTTATCATACCATTGAGCTCTTCTCCTCGGTTGTCACAAATCTGGGTTCGGATCTCCTTGTACAAGTCGTTGGAAGCAACCGTATCTCCAATGGCACTTACGTCGGCGAAATCATAAAGATGCCCTTTCAACTTCATATTGTTTGCGAAGCCTTCCATGGCAGTTTTAGTCAGCCCGCGCAACTTCATAGCAGATGAAGGTAACCTTTCCGGGTTTGACAGGGAGTCTCGGGCTAGCTCTTGGTATCTCCCCACGATCTTGAGGAGATATTCCCGTCGTCTCTCTTGGCTTAGTCTTTCCTCTCCTAAACTATCCAAATAATTCATCTCTTTCGCTAGCAGCACCTTTATTTTTCTTTGCACCTCTGGAAACGCCTTGCGGATTCGAGAGGAAAGAGTGCTGGCAAGGAATTTCTTAAGCGCAGGGGTACCACGTTGCTTTGCGGGTATCTCAGTCCATGGGTCTCTGCGGAACGTCGCTTTCTCGGCTTCTTCTTGATCAAATGTCGGGGGCGGATCCTTGGGCCGGTTTTGGACCACGAACCAACCATTGTGGAGGCCAATTTCGAGGTTATCTCGAACAATCCGCACAATCTAGCCTCTATTTAGTAATTTTGCGTCAAGGCGGACCTTTTCACACTTACATTTTTAGGATCAGGCGCCTGATCGCACTTTGTGAACACCCCCACTACTCGCGAGGCTTCAGCGTGCTTTTTTGCGAGCGTGAATATTTGCTGCATTGCCAGATCACCACTAGCAGGAGCCACGCAGCTGGTAGGGATTAGCAGATTACTTTAGCTGGAAGACATAGTTACGAACATGATGACATTCTCGGGCTTCTTCATATGTGAAGTTACCATGGCAGTGACTCGCTCCATGTCATCTTCGGTTACGGAATCCGTTAATGCGTGGAAGATTCCGGGTACATCCAATATGCCAAAGTGCGAACGAGTCGGGCCATGAAGCTCGATTCTAAGGATGTCGCTAGAAAAATTACTCTTCTTCGATCCACGCTGACCTGTGATTCCCATGTACCTACTCGCCTGGTGAAGTTAGCCTTTGTCAAAAAGGAGGCTAAGAACACCGGTACTACCTTTTCTAAAATATCTGAGAAGACATCTGCAGTTATAGAATCTACGTGCGGGTTGAAAGGCTCTCTTTGATCGTCGGCCTGGCCTCTAAATGGTTCCGAATCACCCTTTTCAATGGAGACTTTGACGAAATCAGAGGTATCAGGAGCGGATCTTCGCGAAACGATCCGGGTCGCAAATCGAGTGCATAAGCCGTCGCCTACTGGGAATGGAATGTCCGTCAAACTCTGAAGTAGAGACGACTTCCCAGCAGACTGTCCTCCCACGATCACGAGCTATTGCGAAGATAAATCAAGCCGTGTCATAAAAATCTATCAGGGTAATCTTACCTGTGGGAGATCAAGGTCAACTGCGGCGCCACACCTCCGCAATTCATCCACGCCGTCAAAAAGGATCTTGCTTGCCTCGCTACTGAACGGATCTTCCTCTAGTAAAGGTGTAGCTACCCCATCACTACCATTGACGTCGCCATCGGAACCACTGTGCTTGGGCTTTGGGATTTCTTTTTGGCTCGAATCCGTATGTACGGATTTGGGCTTCGAATTTCCAGCAGGAACCTGGTGACTGGGAGCAGGAAGAGTATCTGCAGTATGCATTGCAGCTGCCGCTAGTGTGATGCGAACTTAAAATATGGCGAAGTTGGTTTGATATTAGTTTTCTTATAGGAGAATTTTGTTTTGGGAAGAAGACGGAAGTTGGAAAGGACATGCAGATATATATAAACAGTTGTTCTCTAAATGAACGGTTCGAAAGCCTTGCTAAAAGCAGCATACCTCGGCCGATATCGAGACAAAAGAATGGCACACTGAAACCGAAAGCACACCACTGCATAGAAACAACGCTTAAGAACCAATGTGACGAAATTGAGGCCACTAGATGTTGGTGTTTTACATTCTGTAGCGAATCACAGGGGAGCGGAGGACGGCTAATCCTCGCGGATCTACCTGCTGTGTATCGGGGAAAAAACAGCGCCTAACAATAGCTCTTGATTGACGGGGGTTTGTTCTAGGGATCTCGTATGTGTCACATCCAATGTTACGAAACGGGCGACGAGATGGGAGGCCAGCCTAAAATGTTTTGCGTGCTGAAGTATCTCTATGAGAGTATGTCCCATGGCTGCTGTCGACATGGCCATAAAACATCTTCACCATGTCCCTGCGCCACAAGTAATCAATAAAACTCATCAAGCTTCCATGACTTAAAACAACGGGGTTTACGTTCGGCCCGCCTCTCGAATGGTAGGCCAGTCATGTAGGAGCTAGCTTGCTGCACTTCGGAAATCCAACATGTTGGGCCTGCCCCCTCCGGGCCCCCCGAGGCCGGGGCCCCCGTATTCAGCCAATATATGCAGCTCCCAAACGATGAGACGACGCGCCTTGCCCCATGGGGCGGACCCCGAATTTAGGAGGGCGAACACCGTTCTTGGGATTGCGAAGTAAATAGTGAGTATTTAGTAGCTGAGAAAACGAGGGTGATTGGGATATATATAGATAATAATTTAAGACATTAATAGCATGTATTCCATAGTAACGGGGAAATGGTGACTAAGGAATCGACTGAGCTAAGGGAATCATGGGAAACGCTCTCATTGTTATTAGTATTAATTGGCATTGCCTGGTACGAGCCCATCGTCAGTACACCATATCCGCATGCACATGCACATGCACATTCAAACACGTACCAGCATCATAGAAATTTTGCTATTCATTCGTACTGACTACCGTTACAAGAGCCATAGCCCCATCCACCCATCCCTAACCCACGATTTCCATCCTTCCGTCCATCCAGCCACGCAAGCCATAGCAACGAGCAATGAGCAACCCCCGGCATCATCCCCTCTACAGCGCAACAGCCAGCTCCACAATATCCTCTCAGTTCAATACCCCCCTATCCCATCCTCGCGCACACGAAATAAGTCACTAAAAAGTGATCACAAAAGACTCAAAGACACAAGAAAAAGCGCGATAATATCCCCGTACACCATCAAAAACCGTAATAACCCTCAGGGCGTGAGTGAGAAGAGAAAAAAACGAGATGCGCAGTAACGGCGCGTCTAGGCCTCGATGGCCTTGTTCTTCTTCTTCTGCTCGACCTTGAGCAGCAGCGCGCGGTTGATGTGTGGCAGTACACCTCCGAAGGCGATGGTCGCGCGGATCAGGGTGTCGAGCTCCTCATCACCACGGATGGCGAGTTGCAAGTGGCGGGGTGTGATGCGCTTGACCTTGAGATCCTTGGCGGCGTTCTGTGAGAGGTGTTAGTCATTGGATAATGCAAATGGGTGAATGTGTGACTTACTCCTGCCAGCTCGAGGACTTCGGCTGTGAGGTACTCGAGAACGGCGGTCACGTAGACGGCGGCCTTGGCGCCGACGCGCATCTTGTTCTGAGTGTTGTTCTTGAGGAAACGCTTGACACGACCGCAGGGGAACTGGAAAGGTGTCAGTATGGGGATCCGCCAGGTGCGCAAAACGAATTCGATGAGGTGGCGCGTATGTGCGATGTTGACTTGATTCGTGTGCTCGGCGTGAGTGCGTGGTGCTGCCTAGTTGTGTAATGTAACGTATCCGCATCCGCATGCCGAACATCACAGATCGATCCTGACGCGCCGCGGTCGCCTTTGACATGGCTGTGTGCATATGTCTTCGGCTTTGGCGACTCGATCGATGGTTGTGTCGTCGTAAGCTCGAGATCGAGTGTCGAGGTAGTCATGACGCGACTGGCGGGGTATGCGACAACGGCTCTCTCGGCCGATGCAGAGCAGGAAAACGAAATAAAACGACGCGACCACCCATAAAATCATGTACTAACCTGAAGACCAGCCTTGCTAGAGTGGCTCTGCTGCTTCTTGGATCCATCGACGCCGGTCTTGCCTCCCGAGGACTTGCCACCGGATTTTCCCTTGCCTCCAGCCATTGTAATTTATTGTGATTGAAAAAGTTGAGTGCAATAAAGCGGTAGTAATCGGTTGTTGATGGCGACGTTGGTGTTATCGATGCTTTGTTGATGACGACGAAAGTTGATGTTGGTGGAGGTTGGTTGATGTTGGGTCAGGATTGTTGATGGGAACTACTTTGTTGTTTTGGTGATTTGGGGGAAGGGAAAGGGAAGTTGCTCAAGCGCGTTTCTTTGCTTGTTGCTTGCGGAAGGAGAGAGGGCGGTACGGTAGGCGAGTAAAACATTTCGCGCAGTTTTGGATGAGGGGATGATGTAGGGGAAAAGAATGACGTGGGAAAACAAAAAGGGACGGAGGATGAGAATGAGATAGTGTCAGAGATATAAGAGGAGATATTATATATCTCGCTCTCTATTCTCCTTCTCTCTGATAGAATAAAACATGAAAATGGGAGACGGGAAGGCAATCATTTCCTCGCAGCTGACTGCTTGGCTTGGGGGGAACTCACCTCAACGCACACATAGGGAGACAGCCAGAGCCATAGTAAATGGCGCCATAGGCTTCTCAGCATCAGAGATTGATGCTCTTGAAGCCCTTGATCTCATGTATGTCGGTATAAACATTATGAGTTGACAGATGTTGACTTCTACCGCCGTCGGGCAGTTGGAAGACGATGAGTTGTCGTCGTCGTTGCCCTGGCCATGGACCGATTGTTTCGCCATGATCACGTGACATGGGTGGGATTGTGCGGTCCGTTTGTTTACCCGACTTGGAGTGCTCGTACTCATACTCGTACTTTCCTCTATTTCCCCAACTTTATCACCATCACCTGATAGAGATGCCCGACACCGGAACTCTGACTCTGTGTCTCTCATTCCTCCGTGAAACCTACTGCTTTATACAAGGCAACAGCGATTATGCTGATGCTGTGCGAGACATCGTAGGCCATGCAGTACTGTGGGTGTAATACAGCCAGGCGCCGAGATTTATATTTCCTTCCTCTTGTCACTTTCATAGATCACTACCTATATTCAACTTCCATATAAAAAGTTACATTTATTACTTATTACTTATTATAAACTCACTGGACGCCTCGCTCAACTAATACGTGATCCATTTTTTAATCCTACGCTATGGAAGACCCTAAAATCGTATTTGCGCTGAAGCCCCTGAATGGCGTCGATATGGAGGAGATCACCGTCGCGGACATCCAACGCCATCTCAGCTCCGGCCGTTTCTCTTCCTTGGAGCTGACAGAATGGACTCTAAGCCGGATTGAACAGGTCAAAGCTTTGTACATTCAAAATCTCGCTCTCAGTTACTCATCTAACTCTTCTCGCAGACAAACTCCTACCTCGGCTCCGTCATCGAGGTGAACCCAGATGCCGCCACAATAGCGACCGCTCTCGACGCTGAGCGCGAGCAGGGCAGCCCCCGTGGCCCTCTCCATGGAATCCCCGTCCTTGTCAAAGACGTCCGCCTCCCCCGCCCCCTTTCCCCCTTCCCAACTAACAGCTCCCAGAACATGGCCACCGCAGACAAAATGCAAACCACCGCCGGCAGCCGCGCCCTCATCGACTCCATCGTCCCCCGCGACGCACACATCGTGCACCTCCTCCGCGCCTCCGGCGCCATCATCCTCGGCCACGCCGGCATGTCCGAGTGGGCCTCCATTCGCGGCAGCGAGGAGTCCATGGGCTACTCCGCGCGCGGCGGGCAGGTCCGCAACCCCTACAACCTCTCCATGAGCGCGTGGGGTAGTTCGAGCGGATCGGCTGTCGCGGTCGCGGCAGGGATTGTGGTGCTAGCGTATGGTACGGAGACGGATACGTCTATTATCTCGCCGGCGAACTATGCGGGGCTTGTGGGGATCAAGCCGACGGTTGGGTTGACGTCGCGCGCTGGTGTGATTCCGTGTAGTGAGAGTTTGGATTCGGTGGGGCCGTTTGGGAGGTGTGTTAGGGATGCTGTGGTGGGGTTGCAGGCGATTGTTGGGGTGGATGAGAGGGATCGGTATACGGCTGAGGCGGGGGAGCATGTCATGGATTATGACAAATGTATTGCGTCGAAGGAATCATTGAAGGGGGCTGTGTTTGGGCTTCCTATGAAGAGGGTTTGGGAGAATGTTGATAAGGCTATCCGGCCGCGTTTTGAGGAATTATTACAGATGATTAGAGATGCAGGGGCTGAGATCGTTGAAGTGGACTTTCCGTGTTGGTAAGTAGGCCGCGGTTCTATGGTGTCACATATGCTCACGAATAACTAGGGAAGCCATGATTGATGAGAAAGGATGGAATTGGTTAGTCTTGCCTCCTGTCAACTACAGTACGACAGCGAGTAACTAACTAACTATCGCTCAGGAACTCCAGGCCAGATGACCAGTCAGAGTACCTCGTCTGCGGCGTCGAATTCTACCATGGCCTCCGCGCCTACCTTGCAGAGCTCACAAACACCACCATCCGCAGCCTCGAAGATGTAGTCGCCTACAACATCGAGTACCACGATGGCGCAGCCCCGGGCGACGACCCAGGCTTCCCAAGCGGCCAAGACCTCCTCGAAAAACTCATCGACAAAAAGGACGTCAATGATGAAGCCTACCAAGCTGCCCTGCGGTATATCCGCTCGCAGACCCGCGAGAACGGCATAGACGCCGCGCTGATATACCAACCTGACCCGTCCAAGCCAGCGATCCAACTCGACGCCTTGCTGCTCGCTGATCGGGCGGGTCCGGGGCAGCAGCTTGCTGCGCAGGCGGGATATCCGGTTATTACTATCCCGGTTGGTGTTGATAGCGATGAGATGGGTGGCAGGCCGTTTGGGTTGAGTTTTCAGCATACGGCTTGGAGTGAGGGGAGGTTGATTAAGTGGGCGAGTACGGTGGAGGATTTGCTGGGGGTGGAGAATAGGCCGAGGCCGATGTATAGGGAGTATTTGGCTACGAATATTCCTATTTTACCATAGGGGGGTTTGGAAGTAATGGAATATTTGCTGGCAGCTGTAAGTTACAGCTGTACTTTGTTGGGGATGAAGATCGGGCTATGGAATATTCCGGAGTTTTGGCCCTGAAAAG
>KV459453.1:0-13987 GCA_001662645.1 Pseudogymnoascus sp. 03VT05
CTCTTACGCTTCCTTTCCCTCCTTTTTTTCTATTCATTTGCTGCTTGTAGAGCCTTAACTTCTGCCTTAAGTAGAACAGCAGAATGCATTATAACTTACACCCCTTTAGCAAGCCAGCTTAGTGCATTATTAATTAAGGTAGGAGAGCTATTCTAATGTTGTATAACACAGTTCTTAATATGCTCTGTCTGAAAATCAAGCTCCTGTATAGTTTAGGGAGTCTTTAAAGTCTAATTGTTACTCTTAACTATAGGAGGAGTTAGAGTTCTTAAGTGTAGATTTAAGTGAGAGAGGACACTCTATAGCTTATATAGAACTAGCCCTATAGCTTAGAATCTGCTCTTAATGTTCTACTCTATAAATGTAGCTTTAAATGCTTCTTTAAATGTAGAGAGAAACTTAAGCTTTGTAATATGATTTATCCTGTTCTGTACAAAGGTTTTAATCTAACGTCTGTACGAAAGCTTTAGTAGGGCAAAGTAACTAACGTTAAGTGGCTAAAGGATGTGTAAGGAGTGTAGTGGCATATAGAGGGTGATTATCTTCTATTCTATACAGTAGTGTTGAAATTAAGTAGAGATGTGGCTCTTATGCCTATTAAGTATAAGAAGGTGATAGGTTCTAATTATATAAGCATTTGTATGTTAATTAAAGTGTTGAATCCACTTGTACCTAATTGAATTTAAAGTCCACCTATTCTCACTTAGCATAATCACCTAATTATCTAGTAATCCTAAGTCCTCGTACTAAGTAGAGAGGTAATTCTACACCTTAAAAATAATAAACGGTAGGAGTGCCTATCTGTACAAATTGACGCCTTAGATAATTAACACCCATTCCCTATTTCCTAGCTGTATAGTCTTTAGACAGCTCTTTGCTTCTAAGCTTATGACTACCTTTGTAGTAGTAATAACTCCTATTATAAACCCTGCTTTATTAAAGTTGTAGATATCCTGCTCTAAGATGCTATATTTTGCAACCACATTCTGTACAAGAGAAACCACTCTTAAATTATCTTAGGATCTTTACATTTTACTTGTTTATAATTGTACTTCTAACTGAACTTTGCTTTAATTTCCGCACAACGCTTAATAAAGGTAGTAGTCTAGTTCTTCCTAATAGGGCTCTCGCCTCGTTTAGAGAGTAGAAGGTTAGCCATTTCTTGCACAGCTTGCAGTTAGGGTGGAAATTTACGCGAATCTAGGTTGAGAATATATTAAACAAGAGCTGACTCTTCGTACAGAGTTAACTTACGTGAGTTAGGAGTAGAGTCGCGTTAAGAAGTTATACTACGAATCCAGTCACGTAAGGTTGTACGAGGCACATCGTACGATACTGCAGCTGCTTGAACAGTTTGACAATTGCCTTGTTTAATTGCTTGAATAGCTAATAGTATCCTGCCCTCTTAATTAGAGGATTAGGCTTGTGTTGGTCGTGGCATTGTTGACTATAGTTAAGTTGACGCGTTTTGGTGTTTTGTTGGTGGCGACTCGCCTGGGATGGCGACTCGCATGTGAAATACGTTATTAAATTATAAAAATGTATAATTAGCCTTTTATAGGCATTTAAAGTATCTAATCTAGATTTTAAAGCAATTGGTCTTATAGTTATTAAGATATTAAGATTTAGGTCTAAAGTAGGGGCTAAAACTTCCCACCCGCTGACTAATCTCCCTCAATCTTAACGCCCACAATTGATGTTAACACCGGTAATGTGTTTGTTCACTAAGACCTGTTCCATCACCAGCCTCAAAGCTCGACGGTGGGAATAACTCATGGCAACGGCGTGAATTCAGGCTATCTACAACCTCGCTACCTCCCCTCCCATCCTCCATCCACTCTCCTCTGCAATCATCTCTGCACACCTCTCTCCGATCGCCAGCACCGTCAACATCGGGTTGATGCTCACCATCGAGGGAAACACGCCCGCATCCGCAATCCTGACCCCCTTCAGACCCCGCACCCTCAACTTCTCATCCACAACCGCCTTCTCATCCGTCTTCACATCCCCCATCTTCGTCGTTCCAACCGGGTGATACACCGTGTGCGCGACCCTCCTCCCATACTCACTCAATGCCTCATCCGACTGCACGTCCGGCCCTGGCGCGACCTCCCTCTTGATCCACGACTTGAACGGCTCCTGCTGTGCAATCTTCCTCGCAGCCTTTAGCCCAAACACAATCGTCGCAGCGTCATACCCCTCCGGATCGGTAAAGTATCGGAAATCAAGAGCAGGCTTCACATTCGGGTCGGCCGACGTCAGATACAGCTTCCCCCGGCTCCTCGGACGCATCGTGTTCGGCGTCATGCAGAACGCAGCATCTGGGCTGTCATATCCAAGACGAGCAGTGTTCACACAAAACGGAATCTGATAGCAGTGCATCATCGTATCCGCGATATTCCCATCTGGAATCCCGCCCTCTGTCGCAGCATTCGGCTTCTCACGGCGAAGGAAGATGCCAGCATCCGAGTCCATGGTCGTCTGGTTTTGGGGAACCGGCCTGTTGAGTTCCCAGATGATGATCGACTCGTGGTGGTCCTGCAGATTCTCTCCAACACCCGGAATATCCTTGACGACAGGAATCTTCAGCTCCGACAGATCCTTTGCCGGTCCAATCCCAGAAAGCAGCAGCAACCTCGCCGTATCGACAGCCCCTCCACACAGAATAGTCTCCGTCTTCGCCTTCAACACTAGACGCTCTCCAGACTGAAGAGCCAAGTTCACACCCGTCACCCTATCCCCGGTCACGTTAACCTCGCCAACCCACGCATTCGTCAGAATCGTCAGGTTCGGCCTCTTCTCCTTCCCGCTCAGAATCGGATGAATATATGCGACACTCGCACTGCTTCGTCGTCCGTCATCCGGATTGTAGGCCACCGAGAAGAACCCCACACTCCCCTCCAACGCACTCTCATCCGTGATCTTCCTGTTGAAATCATGCACAACCGGAATATCCATCGCGCTGGAACACGAGTTCACCCAGTCCTTGCACAGCTGGTTCCTGTGACGGTTGTGCACCGGCTGGATGCTGTTTCTCAGCTTGTCAATCAGACGCATAAACGTCTCAAATGACCACCCTCGGGCGCCCTGGGACTCCCAGATCTTGGCGTCATACTCAAACGGCCGGAAGGAGATCAGCGTGTTATGGCTTGAACATCCCCCCAAAACCTTTGCACGTGAGTGACGGATGTGCGAGTTGCCCATGGGCTGTTCGGTGGTGGGATAGTCATAGTCGAGCTCCCCTCCCAGCAGCTTCAGCCAGTCTTTCAACAGGAGCACGCGATCATCCATGTAGTCACTGGGCCCGGCCTCAATGAGAAGGGTCTTCTTGTGAGGGAGGTACTCTGCCAGCCGGCTAGCAATCACGCAGCCAGCCGTCCCTCCACCCACGATGATGTAGTCGAAGCTGTCCACATCGGACTGAGCAAGGTGTGTTGTCGTCGACATGCTGAGTGTCTTGAAGTTGGAGAAGGTACAGCCGTGCGGGATATATATACGGCGGGGGATAATCACTTGACAAATCAGTTACGTTTAATAAACGAGCTAAGGTGAAAACGCAAGACGGGGACAGGGGGAGTATATTAAAGATGGCGCCATGCATAAAGGGAAGTTGATACAATCTTTCACTGCTACATATAAGAGAGCCGCCACTGTACACTCCAGCCTCTTCCACCGCTCAATTCGCCCACCGCCGCCTGCCGTTGAAGTGAAAAATCGTCTCTCGAAACTTTTATAGTGGGTATCGAAGACTACGTTGGTGGCTTAACTACTGCACGCCAAGATCGACGGTGCCTGTCGTGTGCGACGCTAGCTTCGGCGCACGGATTTCCCTACGTCACCCGATCTCAAGAACTTCATCAACACAATCAGCAAGATGGCGGGTCAATATCCCCCCCGGCAGCTCTACTACAACGGCTCTGTCCAGAAGGCGACATCCTCAAAGACCTTCCAGTCGATAGATCCTTCGACCGGGAGTCCCCTGGCAGAAATTCACGTCGCATCCAATAGAGATGTAGACGCCGCCATCTCTTCGGCGACTGAAGCGTTCAAAACATGGTCCACAACCCCAGCCATCGCCCGCGGGCGCATCCTCCAAAAGGCCGTCCAGATCCTCCGCGATCGCAATGATGAGATAGCAAAGGTCGAGACTCAAGACACCGGCAAGCCGTTCTCGGAAACGAGCACGGTCGATGTGGTGACTGGCGCAGATGTCGCCGAATACTTTGCCAATCTCGTGGGCGGAGGTGGACTAAACGGAGAGACAGCCCAACTGCGCGAAGACGCATGGGTTTACAGCAAGAAAGAGCCACTCGGCGTCTGTGTAGGCATCGGAGCTTGGAACTACCCCATTCAGATCGCGCTATGGAAATCTGCACCGTGCCTCGCTGCGGGGAACACAATGATCTATAAACCTAGCGAATTCACCCCCATGCACGGACAGATTCTCGCCGAAGTATACACCGAAGCCGGCGTCCCAGCCGGCGTCTTCAATATCGTCAACGGCGCAGGCGACGTGGGCGGCTATCTCACATCCCACCCAGGCATCGCCAAGGTCTCCTTTACCGGCCAGGTCTCGACCGGCAAAAACGTCGCCGGCGCGGCTGCCAGGAATATGAAATACGTCACGATGGAGCTCGGCGGAAAGAGTCCACTCATCGTGCTGCCTGACAGTGACCTGGAAAACGCCGTTGACGGCGCCATGATGGCCAACTTTTTCAGCACGGGTCAGGTATGCACCAACGGCACGCGGGTTTTCGTGCATGAGAGCATGAAGAGCGCTTTTGAAAAGCGCCTCGTTGAGAAGATGCAGTACATCCGCGCAGGCGATCTCTGGGATATGAACACAAACTTTGGGCCTCTCGTATCAGGCGTACACCGCGTGAAGGTGCTGGGATACATCGAACACGGCATCGAGGTCGACAGGGCGACGCTGCTTTATGGAGGACTCGGACAGCCGTCAGTACCACAGGGCCTGGAGAAGGGCTTCTGGGTCAAGCCGACAGTCTTTACGGATTGCACCGACTCGATGAAGATTATCAAGGAGGAAATCTTCGGGCCCGTCCTGTGTATCTTGACATACTCCACCGTGGACGAGGTTATCCGACGAGCCAACGACACCCCGTTAGGCCTCGCAGCCGGCGTCTTTACCAAAGATCTGAACCTCGCGCACAAGGTGATTGGCAAGCTAGAGGCAGGTATCACGTGGGTCAATACATGGGGAGAGAGCCCGGCAGAGATGAGCGTAGGTGGATGGAAGCAGAGCGGTTTGGGTGTAGAGAATGGCCGACGAGGAATCGAGGCGTGGGTGAGGAACAAGAGCACTTTGGTGGATATGAGTGGTGCTGCTGTGACAGTGTACTCCAAGTTATAGCGGCAAATCCAGTTTATTGTATAATCTTTTAATGTCTCCCTAACGAAGGCGCACATGGCAGTTGAAAGATTATTAGCCCATATCATCAGCGGCAACGAAGGCAGTGTCTACGCGTGATTTGAAGGTAGTCGATCCTCCCCTAGGAGATGCACGGCATTATCTACTGCAACAGCAGGATGTATTAGTGAAGCTATGGAACGTTATATAATATGGTGGTGCCATCCATTCCCTAGCTCCCCTTAACAGCCACTCAAACATCTTAGCATCGTCTAAGGCATGCACGGTCCATCATTTGATAGTTCTGATATACATAACCAAATTCCCAAATCCCGTCGTTAACACCCATCCAGCAGTTCCCCTTGCCCTCGTGAGCAACTCCGTCGAATAAAGTAGAAACTGCACCAAATTCGTTTCTGGTATAGCATGTTGATAGGGCGGTACTAGTTGGGGTTCGAAGAACATATAGACGTCGTCGCATGTCACACACGCCCAGTTGCTCCGGTCGACACAGAATCCCGCCGGCGTGCTCGCCCATATTTTCGTAAACGCATAATGAACCTTTAGAAACCCACTCCAGCCTGGCCCTAACTCCGACAAGTCACAGTAAGCTTTATACTGTTGCCACGGGTCTCGGTTCCTGGCTTCATGATTGCTATATATTGATTAGCTGCACCTTTCCCATGAGAAACCAGGTGCTAATACGTACCTGGTAACTACTGGAGTAGCGACCGCAGCTGCGTTTGCAACGGCAAAGAGACCTATAGAGGCAAGCGTGAGACGCATGCTGAATATATATGATTGATTTGAAATGTCAGGGACGAAAAACCTTGGCAATGCCGCCTAAAGAGAAAGAACAAGGACGAGCAAACGTGGGACAAGAAGTTATATCTATATTCCGGCCAAGGTCGCGTGGGTAAATACCATGAGGGTCCACCTTTGAAGAATCAATAAAGCCAAGGAGTCGAGATCGCACTGCTTTTTACAATTTCTCTAGCCATCTCTTTTCTCGGGCGCGCGATCGACGGAGGCATCCCGTAATGGAAGTTACTGTTGGTTTTGTTAGGTGTTTCCATTATCCTAGCCAATCCCTAGCTGGATAGCATGCGGACTTCATGCAGATAGCATGGATAGGATTGCGGCCTGTCGGATATATTACGGCGTTTACTCACCTGTCAGTGATCCTCGCGATCCCCGTGGTCGACCGTGTGGGGCGACCTCGGCGCGGACCTACCCCCCGCGAACCCAAATGTCAAGGACAGGCCGTGCTAAGACAGGTGTGGAAAATCCTACGAAGAGAGGCTATTACGTTTGGGTCGTCAAATCGGTAGCGATGGTGCACAATGTCTGAATTAACGAATGGCTCCAGCGCCTGTACAGTATCTACATCCAAAACGCCATCCCACCCGCTCAAAAGCTGAACAATCCCGACCTTCGCTTCCCAAATGGATACACAATCAACGCACTTAGGAACAGCCCAACCGTGATCCCAATAGCAACCTGTATCATCGAGTACCCAACATTAAACACAATCGAGTTGAGCTCCGTCTTTCCCTGTCCGACCTAAAAAAGTTAGCAGTCTCCTTTATCAATCCCGTTTCTCCTCCAAGTAACCATTAAATGACGACAAATCAGGGGTAAATGGCAGATATAAAAAGTCAAAAGAAGCTCAGGAAAACAAACTAGAGCGCTGCCAGTGCCAATCAAGAACGAAATGGTAGTCTTCCCGCCACCGTCTCCATGTGCGGCTCTATAATCAGCGGGGAGAAGCTGCAAAAATTTGCTTACAGGGATCGTCTTATTCGTCGTGTTCGTGATGCCGTCCGCGCTGGTCAGTCCTGCCAGAAGACTGCCGCTCGCCGCGAGACCGGAAGGAACCTGTACAAATATCGCGGGCAGCAGCGCCGCAGCAGCGACACCGTGGCGAAGTCGACTGTACAGATTCCCCATCACTCCAATAACCAATGCTCCCAGGGTCTGTGACAGCTGTGCGTTCGATGCAAAGCGCTTCGAGGTGAAGAAGTTGACCACATAGCCGCTGCACGATATGAGGAGCATCACGGGCGTCTGCTTCCACTTGGCCTGGTTAATGATACACAAGCACATCGTAAATAGAGGTACAAATGCAAAGCGAGCGTATTGATTCATCGGCCTGGCGCAGGATGTTGCCGACGTGGCGTTGCTATCCATCAGTCCGTACATAGCCGTCCCAATGGTGATGCCGAATCCAAGGAAGAGCGAGTATATGACGGCATAGACCATGCGGACAGAGCCAGCCACTATAGACTTTGACTGCAGCTCAAGCGATCCACATAGAATGATATATCCCGGAAGGATTAACACAATCGATGACTGGGCCAGCGCCGAAAAGCAAAACAGCCGTCCCCCGTTGTACGGGACGCTTCCGAATCCACGTGCCAGAAACGAGGTGATGACTGCTGCACTGATTTCAAACACATTCGCGTACAGATCCGACTTTGGCGCGACGATCAGCTGGAGAAATCCGAGAACGCATCCTAGTATGAAGGAGATTGGCAGGTCCATAAAGTTGGCTTCAAACGCAAACGGGCCAACGGTGACACTCGCCAGGCCGTACACCAAAACCAACAGCCACCTGTGGTACTTGGGCTTTTCGCGGATGATGGAATCCAGCCTGTGCGTTGCCTCCTCGACTCCAATCACGTCGTGGACGACCTCTTTGTAAATCTCGTGGACGTCCTTCAGCTTTCCCAGATTCACCCCCTGGTTGGTGCGGACAAGCTTGACCTCCGTCGTATGCGTCGACGCATCATCAAACGAAACAAGCATGCACCCAGGAATATACAGAAACTGGCCGTCCAGCTCCAGCACTCTCGCAGTCATTCTCATATACTCCTCCAGTCGATGCGTCGGCGCGCCGTACGCCATCAACGCTCGACAGAGTCTGACGAGGTATTTCTGCCTTTGCAGCGTTTCGGCGATGTGAACGGTAATCTTGATCTCGTCTTCCAGCCGCGGCCTGCTGATTTTATGGAAGGCCTGCGTGAACCCTCCACTGTGCGTCCGACCATGCATCGGAGGGCGCTTGCTGCTCTGTCCAGTCGGGGTATTTCCACCATAAGCTGCCAACTTCGAAGACGCTTCCACGAGTCCAGCCAGTGTCTCGCGGGATTGGTTCTTCTGATTGTACCATTTTGCATTCTTCTGCTTCGGGGTCGTAGCACCCGATGACCCAGGCGTCGAGAAACCACTCCGAGCACCATACGACCCGGTGCTGCTCGTTCTTCGTTTGTTCGCTCCTCCGTCCTGCGGATTGTATAGCTTCAGCAACGAAGAGAGAACTCCGTTCCGGTACTGGTCCGGACGTGCCACATAATCTTCCGTGTAATCCTGCTCGTGAATTGGCGTCAACTGCCCAGACTCCAACGCCGTCGAGTCGCTGCTTAACACTCTCACATGGCCAGACGTAGGCCTCCCAGTAAGCGTCCGCACGAGTTTGTGGGCCTCGGAAGTGCTGGCGTTTGCCCTCCTCTCCTTGGATTCGTCGTCCTCGTTTTCGTCACTCTCCAATCCTCCATCGTTATATCCGTATTTGTCCATGTCCATCAACGGGATGTCGTCTTGCTTGCCTTTTCTGGGCAGGGGAGATGGGGGATAGGATCGGAATCCCTCCGCGGAGAGGCTTCTTGATGACGACGCGGAGTGGCCAACGAGCGAAGCAACCCTTTTCGCCCTCTCTTGAGCAGCTTTTGCCGAAAACGCCTTCTCCGACGTCGGCTCCGTATATCCATCGTCGGTTATCATCATATCTTCTGTAAATGACGAGGCTGAATTATTTCTCAGAACCGAAGGCCTTGGCTTCCTCGGGACCGGGGCAACCACCTCGACGGCGGAGGCGTCCGAGAACGGATTCTCATTGTCGGCAATACGCTTCTTCGGCACTTCAATATCCTTTCCTGTGTTTCTCGAGCCTTTTCGTGTATGTGCAGGGAGCTGCAATTTCGTATCGTCTATCGCCGAGTCTCGCAGCGGGAATATGACCCGCGAGTTTCTCAAATCATTGACCTCGCTCTTGCTGTTGAATCGCACGCGGCCGCGCCTGGCATGCACCTCTGGGACTTCGCCAGCCGAATGGGGTCTCTCAATCGGGTCGGCTTCAGGCAGGACTGGCTCGCTCGGGCTCGCCTCCGTGAGACTCAGTCGGTGAGGTCGGTTCTGACTTCCTTCGCCGGCAGATGCGGGTTCGCCCGACATGTCCGTGGCACAGACTGAGTATATGGTCAATTGGGATTCGGGGATAATAATCAGGTATTGCCGGCGTGGCGGCGAGGTGTTCGGGAATCAGATAAGGATGTCGTGGTGGTGGGATGAATCATGGAAGGGACACTGGCAAGTGCAGATCAATATCAGTGAGTAATAAGAAGCAACAGTTGAGAAACCGGAATAGCAATATACAAAAAGCGAATGGGTTGGTTGTAATCAGTATAGACAGAAAAGATGCATGTGCTGTGGGTGAGCGAGTGAGCGAAGTATGTACGTAGGGTAAATATATGGGTGGTTGTATGTCCAGATGGGAATGATTTTGAAAGATGGGAAGGAAGGAAGGAACGACGGGGTTATCTGGGAAGACGCGGCATATCGAGCAAGGTCACTAGGAGTGGGGGTGGTTCTATGGGACTAAAAATCCCAAATGGCTCACAAAGTTGGCGCGTAAAAGCTGAAGACCGGAAAAAGCGGATTTTGCACAGATATAGATAGCTCATATCTATGGCAATTGCGAAAGCTCAAGAAAAATTGGAGATAAAAATGGAGAATAAAACGCTGTCGTAACACGAGCTAGCCAAAAAAGCGCCGCTGACGATGCCCGATTTAGCCTATCCGCCACCCAACACGGGGACGTAGAACCCAACGAAGGGCGGCCAGACCGTCGCCGGGGAGAGCGCTCTTGCACAGCCCGAGCCTATGAAAATGGCACGATTGATATCATCTCGATCTCGTTATAAATTCTGATGCCGTCAGACTTAAAAGGGGGGAAAATAAAACAACTGACGACCGCTGACGGCGACGGACAGAGAATTCTCCTCCCAAGACAGCTGTGACGTCACGTAGAGGGGTTGGCGGTCCCAGAATCTCATCATAACAAAAGAGATGATCTACACGCGGAAAAGAAATCCCGGGCAAAAGACAGCTACGGCCCGAGACCAACGCTAACTGACGCAGCTTCTAATATCACGGCTATCTGTGTTTCATGTTTCAGCACTGCCGAGTTTGCATTGTATTATTTCTTGCATTGGCCAACTATCTTGGCTATCCTATCTACTCCGGATGCCCCTCCTCTACCCGCACAGGCATTCCAGCCCATGGCAAGCAAACCGAGTACAGACGGCACAGGAATATGCATGCATCTCATCAGAGATCGACATACACCCCGTAAACCCCACCACCCCCCTCTACACCCCCACGTCCCCCCAAAAGCCCAAATGGCTTCCACCCAAAATATACTCCAGTCAACCGTACAAGCTTATAAATAATGAAGAAAGGCAATCCCATCAGGGGCCTCGGGTAAACGTCCAGGAAAGAATCCAATCCACCCGTACTAAAACGAAAAACCCTCGAGTGTAAAAGCCGTCGCGATTTGCGTATAACTGTAAGGAATGTGTCGTGACAATCGAGGAGTCATTAAAAATGAAAAATAGCGACCCAGGCGTGTCACTGCCGGGCAATAATTCGTATTCGGCGTCAAAAGTTCGATGGCGGAGGGTATCCGCATTGAATGCAATATCAAATTGTCATCTAAAAGTCGACCCATCTGTTGCACTCGCGGATCTACCACGCGTGCTCCAAAATGGGCGAGCTCGGCCGTTTAAAAGACGGAGCTCTTGCGCTTCTCAACAGAGCTGAGAACCAGCATGGGGGGCTTGAGCCGCGCTTGCTCAGCCTCGGGCTTCTTGCCACCATGCTTAAAGGCAGCGGCGAAGCTGCAGATGGCGGGACCCTCGTCACCGCTTGTGCCTGCCGTGGTCGGCGTTGTGTCGACAGAGTTGTTCTCGACCGAGTGGTTCTTCTGTCGCGATGAAGGCCTGTCCGAGCCAATGGCGCCGTGGATCGAGGTGCGGAGGCTGCCCAAGCTTGGACGCCCAGATAGGCTTCCGCTGCCGCTCCTGCCGCTATCAGACTCCTCCCCCGACGACGTCGCAAAGGTGAGCTCGCCCGTCTCGCTGATGGGACTGATGCTGCCGGCAGAAGCAGATCCCGGAGCACGGCGACGCTCCAACCCGGCGCGAACCAGGTTGTGAACGGCATTGCGGCGTTGGCGGGTGGCAAAGTTCTTGCTGCCTTCAAACTTGGAGGTGGGCTTGGCGCGCAGCTCATCCAGAGATGGCGGTCCGCGTGGCTGACGGATGGGGTGCTCACCAGCTCGTCCCTGCCCAGGACCAAAGGTTCCGGTCATCGGAGTAGGAGCATAGCCTCCGGACTTCGGGACAGAAGTCCTCGCCCCGCTGTCAACATTCACGGCCGTGGAGACGGTGAGAACATTGGCCAGGCTGGACGACTTCTTGTGTCCACGGCGGAAAGCGTTGGCCGATGGCGGCGGGAGCGGCGTATGGTCCTGAGGAGGCGAGGCGCTCTTCTTTGGGGGTGAGATGCTGCGTGTGATGCCGTTGTTGCTCGGCGGCGACACCTGGAAGCGAGGAGTGCCAGGCTGCTGCGGTGGCGATCCCGAATCCGTGTAGATGTCATGGCTATCAGCGTATGCCTGCTGTGCACCCTGGTCGATGTAGTATGTCTGTTGGCCAGTCATTGGGTTGTAGACCGAGTACAGGCCTGGCTGTCCTCCTGGCACAGGGGTGATGATGGGCTGCCCATTCTGCTTTGCCTGCTGTTGGTACATGCCCGCACCTGGGGTGACTGGTGGGGTGGCAAACTGTTGTGGCATCTGGCGGCCCATGTGACCCAGGCTCATGCCCTGGAATTGCTGAGCAGCAGCCTGGACGTTGATGAGCTGCTGTTGTAGCCGTTGCTGTTGCTCGGCCAGGTACATGTTTGTGGCAACCAGCTGGGCATACAGATTCGGATCCATCTGCTCTTGGCCATGCTCATCGATGTGAATCTCCGGGGGTGCCAGAACTTGCTCGGGGAGCGCATACATCTGGCGATTGTAGCTGGGCTGCTGCTGCTGCTGCTGCTGCTGCTGGGTGCTGAAAGAAGAACCGATGGATGTCTTGGGCGCGCCATACCCAGACCGAGAGTTGTTCTTACTCTCCGCGTACATGCTGCTGTCGAGGCCTTGGTGCTGGAGTTGGGTCGGCGGCGCAGAAGGAGGGAAATGGGCTCCAGTGGTCGTCTTCGGAGCCGTCCTCAGGCCCGCAAGCAGGTGAGAGCGGCTCGTGCGAGGAGTTGGAGCGCCATTGTTGGCCGGGTCGGAGGCTCCCGTGGGCTCGAACGAGAGGCGCTTGATGTGGGCTCCCTTCCCTCTGGAAGCGAAGCCAGAGCCGGGAACCCCGATGGTTTGAATGTTGTTGTAGGACATTTGAGCTAGACCGCCAGCGTCCATACTCAATGTTGTTTTATGGAGGTAATGTACAGTGTTTTGTTTTGTTGTATCTTTCAAAGTGTAGTGAGGAGAGTGCGAACGAAGGTAACGCGGGCTCCAAAGCTGAATTAGAGAAATTAGGCGTGAGTTTCAGACTCGAGTCAAAATGCAAGACTGCTGAGAATTATCGCAACGGTGTGAATGCGCGCAAGAAGTGTGAATTGTCGAGTCCAAAGTGAATCTCAAATGTTGATCTGTGGAAAGGCGAAAAGAAGAAGAAAAAGCCGCGACAAATTATGTGCTGATTGCTATGTGTATTAGAGGCCCGTCGATCGAGGGCGAAGTTGAAGAGAGTTGAATGGTCCGTATCGAATGAATGGCGCCGTGTGGTGGAGGGTATACGATGTTTGTTTCTTGCAGCCGACGGGCGACACAACGAAAGATCACAAAAGGACAGCGAGGAAGAAAAGCGTCTCTCAAAGAGCAGGAATGATGTCGAGCACTCGAGTCGCGCCGGTCGATGAATGAAGGTCGGGGTTTCGATGGAAGCTGGTGTCTCAGTCGCGATCAGGAATGCCCACGAGATCTCTCTCAAGCGGGGACTCTCTACGATTTTTTCGAACGGGATTTGTATTTTGCTTCAAGCGACTAGCCCAGGAAAGAAGGTAGTAGCTGCAGAAGTGATGACAGTTGAGAGCGACCAAGGTTTGCTTTTTCTTTTTTCTTTCTCGATTCCGAATGGGCCTATGGAAAACTCGACGAGGAGAGGAGGGAGCGCAGTGGGGAGGGGAAGAGACGAGAGAGGGAGGAGGGAGCTGAAGAAGAGAAGATGGAAAGTGTGGCTGTTTAGTGAGAGAAGGAGGGAGGGAAGAGAAAGATGAGGAGGATGTGTGTGGAGTCACTGGTCGAAATGGGAATGGGGACCTCCTCTACTGACGGGAAAGAAGGGAGAGAAAGAGGGGGGGTGTGTTTAGAGTAGACACAACTTCCACAACTTCCCTGTAGAGTATTGTACTGTACTGTACGTACTTTCATACTAAGGCCCAAAGGGTTGAGGGGGGGGTGGGAGTATTGGCTCGTTCAGGGTGTCTTGGGGGGGGGGGGGG